>JASDQU011249425.1:6710-25360 GCA_032191745.1 Picea mariana
AAGACTATCTCAAAGGACAAGTACTTGAAGATAATGTAATAATTCAGGTACTAGGGTACTTGATTAATGTAGGGCTCAGTATTTATCTAATCATAAGTTCAAATTTTATGGGTAAGTGTGGGGGTTTATTATTTATCTAATCATTAGTTCAAATTTTATGCGCCTCTATGTGACACCTCAATTATAAATGAAATAAAAAGACAAAACAAACCTCAACACCATGTGAATAAAGTCCACCACATAAAAAAGCTAAGCATCATGTACCCAAGGCCTACTACGTAAAGACTATCTCATAGGGAAAATACCATGTGGGTGGGTCATGTGTGCAGAGTATCCTAAAGGGCAAATGTTAAGGTTTGGACGTCGACACCGAACGCACACTCCTCCACTACAAATCAAGATGGATGAGTTGGGCGAGACAGAGCGCTTGGTTCAATTCAAGGAGATGAAGGTCTTCTTATAAGGTGAGGTTGGGGTTCTTTGGATGTGTTGTGCCATGGAACAACCTCACCAAAGATTGTTTGATGAAAACAGAAGCGTAAGGTGGGTGCCCCACCTTAGAGACAGGTCGACCAGGACGTTGGTTGGGAAGAATTTGGGGTTTTTGTTTCGGCACGAGACTTGAGGTATCCAACAGTTGCGACGGAGGCATGAGTTCGGGCAAACTTTGAGACGACATATTTCTGTGGATGTTGTCGGGAGAAGTAACGACTTGGAGTGGAGGAGGATGTCAGGGTTTGGAGGTCGACACCGAACATGCGCTCCTCCACCACAGACCAAGAAGAACGACTCTGGCGATACATAACATTTGGTTCAGTTTAAGGAGACGAAAGTCTTCTTATAAGGCGAGGTTGGGGCTCCTTGGGCACGTCGTGCCATGGAACAACCTCACCAAAGATTGCTTGTCGAAGACGGAAGTGTAAGGTGGGCGCTCCACCAAAGCATTGGTTGCCCCACTTTAGAGACAGGTCAACGAGGACATTGGTTGGGTGTTCTAGCAGGCGAGGCACGCAGACCAATCAAACGGAAGGAAAATGTAGGTTGGGTGAGCTTGATCACCTTAGGCGCTTGGCGCACCAAAGGGAGTGACCAAGGAGACGTGCGACGAATGAAATGGTTGGTCAAGGCATGACTTGGGCGCCCAAACGAAAATGATGAGTCGGCTAGGGGAAAGTGGACGCGTTTGAGTGAGTCGGTCAACTTACCCAAGGGATGCGTGCCTACTTAGACTAAAGTCAGCCAAAAAATGAATGTGGACAAACACCAAAGGTCACATCGTCTCCAAGGTGAAGGAGCGCACTGGTTGGAAGGTTAGGCACCTATATTAACCAAGGGAGAAGACCATTTGGTAGGCATGCAGAAGTGACACATCTTTCACAATCGCAGAGTTGGGATTTTCGAGGCAGCGATTTAATAGAGAGGGAGAGCTCCCTCCCAAGGGCCAAGTCGACCATGGTGGGTGACTTGTGTCACCTTAGGGAGGTTGCACCGAAGAGCAGGCATGGCGAGTTTTTCTTGAAGACAATTGGTGGACGGATGAACTTTGTGGTGAAGATGGGTGTTGCAGGGCACACCATTATGAGGCAAGGGCAATAGGCACTTCAGAGATGAAGCATGATAAGTTTTGTTATGAGGCAACGAAGGAAGGGCGCACAGGGTGACTCGCCGAAAAAGAGTCCTTTATGTTTTTGTATAGGTTCTTTGTGTAAACTAAGCAGAAGCTCCCATTGTAAACTTGCTTTGTGTGTGGCATGAGTTGAGCTCGACACATTATTGTTTTGTAGTAAGAACTTGGGTGTTAGGTCGGTTTGGCCGCCCACTTGTTGGAATAGTGAAAGTAGGATTGGAATCTCGTGCATTTTCACATGTGACTATCCACCTCGATGTTTGCTACCTCAATGTTTGATACATGCTTTATTCATTTTATTAGCGCAGTCTAAACATGTTACGAGTGGGATAGTTTTTTGTCATTTTTCTAAAATCTTGTTAAAAATTTAGAAAAATGATTAAATTTGTAAATATCAATTATTGAGATTGCACAAAATCAATTGTAATAAAGATATTTGAAAAAAATGAATCCATTTATATATTTAAAAGTATAATTTCGATAAAAAAAAATATAATTCGATAAAAAAATTAGCTTATAACCTAAAAAATGCAGGTGCAAAGAAATTTTGGTGGAAACCATAATGAATGAAAAAATGCAGGTGCAAAGTATTTTATATAGTATACCCTTTTACTATATTGCCAATAAAATGTTTCCCTATAGCGCTTTCCGTGCCATAATGATCCAACGCATGAATCCTAACTCAAGTGTGCATGGGTCAAGCACCATGTGCATATGGCCCACCATGTGAAGACTATCTCAAAGGACAAAGGACAAATCCTTGAAGATAAGGTAATAATTGAGGTACTAGGGTAGTTGATTAATGTAGGGTTTAGTATCTATCTAATCATAAGTTCAAATTTTATGGGTAAGCGTGGGGGGTTTATTATTTATCTAATCATTAGTTCAAATTTTATGAGTCTCTATGTTACACCTCGATTTTAAAGGAAAGGAAAAAAAATAAAAACACAAAACAAACCTTCAACACCATATGAATAAACACCATGTGAATAAATTCCACCACACAAAGCTACCTCAAATAACAAGCATCATGTACCTAAGGCCTACTACGTAAAGACTATCCCATAGGGAAAATACCATGTGGGTGGGTCATGTGTGTAGAGTATCCCAAAGGGAAAATGTTAGGGTTCGGACGTCGACACCAAACGCGTGGTCCTCCACTGAAAATCAAGATGGGTGAGTCGGACAAGACAAAGCGCTTGGTTTGATTCAAGGAGATGAAGGTCTTCTTGTAAGGTGAGGTTGGGTTTCCTTGGATGTGTTGTGCCATGGAACAACCTCACCAAAGATTGCTTGACGAAGATGAAAGCGTAAGGTGAGCACTCCACTGAAGCATTGGGTGCCCCACCTTAGAGACAGGTCATCCAGGACATTGGTTGGGACGAATTTGGGGTTTTCGTTTCGGCACGAGACTTGAGGTATCCAACAACAGTTGTGACGGAAGCATGAGTTCGAGCAGACTTGGAGACGACAAATTTATGTGGATGTTGTCGAGGGTGGAAACAAATTGGAGTGGGGGAGGATGTTAGGGTTCAGAGATCGACATCGAACACGCGCTCCTGCACCACAGACCAAGATGAATGACTCGGGCGATACAGAGCATTTGGGTCTTCTTATAAGGTGAGGTTGGGGTTCCTTAGGCATGTCGTGCCATGGAAGAACCTCACCAAAGATTGCTTGACGAAGATAGAAGTGTAAGGTGGGCACTCCACCGAAGCATTGGGTGCCCCACCTTGGACACAGGTCAACCAGGACATTGGTTGGGCGTTCTGGAAGGTGAGGCACCCAGACCGATCGAATGGAAGGAAAATGTAGGTTGGGCGAGCTTGATCACCTTGGGCGCCTGGCGCGCCAAAGGGAGAAACCACGGAGATGTGTGATGAACGAAATGGTCGGTGAAGGCACGACTTTGGTGCCCAAACGAGAACGATGAGTCGACTAGGGGGAAAGTAGACGTGTTTGAGTGAGTTGGTTTAGCCCAAAAACGAAAGTGGAAAAACACCAAAGGTCACATTGGCTCCAAGGTGAAGGGGCACACTGGTTGGAAGGTTGGGTGCCTATATAAACCAAGGGAGAAGACCATTTGGTAGGCATGCAGAAGTGACACATCTTTCACAATCGCAGAGTTGGGAGTTATGAGGCAGCAAATTAGTAGAGAGGGCGAGCTCCCTCCCAAGGGTCAAGTCGACCTTAGTGGGTGACTTGTGTTTCCTTAGGGAGGCTGCATTGAAGAGTAGGCAGGGCGAGTCTTTCTTGAAGAAAGTTGGTGGACAGATAAACTTTGTGGTGAAGATGGGTGTTGCAGGTCGCACCATTATGAGGGAAGGGAAATAGGCACTTCTTAGATGAAGCATGATGAGTTTTGTTCAGAGGCAATGAAGTAAGGGCGCACAAGGTGACTCGCCGAAGAAGAGTCTTTTATGTTTTCGCACAGGGTTTTTGTGTAAACTGAGCGGAAGCTCCCATTGTAAACTTTCTTTGTGTGTGGCACAATTTGAGCTCGACACACTATTGTTTTGTAGTAAGAACTTGGGTGTTAGGCCGGTTTGTCCACCCGCTTGTTGGAACAATGAAAGTAGGATTGGAATCTCCTACATTTTGACATGTGAATATTCACCTCGATGTTTGCTAACTCAATGTTTGATAGATGTTTTAGTCCATTTATTAGCGTAGTCTAAACATGTTACGAGTGGGATATTTTTTTGTCATTTTTTCTAAAATCTTGTTAAAAATTTAGAAAATTGATTAAATTTGTAAATATCAATTATTGAGATTGCACAAAATCAAATGTAATAAAGATATTTGAAAAAACTGAATCCATTTATATATTTACAAATATGATTTAGATAAAAAAAATTAGCTTATATCCTAAAAAAATCCAAAACATATAACCTTTAACCTTATTTCTTTATCAAGTTTTCCTAATTCAAAAAACTAAGAAAAATATTCATCTCTTTCCAAGTTTCAAAACCACCAAAGATAGTCACTACAAGGTCTTCAGCTAGAAGGGTGTGAAGACCCTCGTCCAAGTCCTCAAAGAGACAAAACTTGGGGTTGCTCCAACACCCAAGGGTCACACTAGTTGGGAAAGTGGGCACCTTGGGTATGCAAACACGTCAAGGGTCTTTCCCAAGCATGAGGCGAAGCATGGGGCAGAAGTGAACAAGAGAAGGGGCACACCAAAGAAGTTGGGGCGTGATGGCATGAGGAGTGCACCAAGGTTGGGGCACACTGATCCCAAGGGATGCAACAGTTGATGGGCGTACAAGTTCGTTTGGGTGCACCAGGTCCACGAATGGGTGTGGCAATTCATTTGGGCGTGGTGGTTCATGAAGGGGCACGACACACCCAAAGGATGTGACGATTCGCGATGGTGACCTTTCAAGTCCATATAAGAGAACAAGGGCGCAAAACCAAGGAAGGAATATTTTCACAACAAGGAGAGCAAGATCAACTCTACGATTTTGAGGCGGACTTGGACAAAGAGGGGTCAACTCCCTCAAGGAGCCAAGTCACTCCACATGGGAGGAATTGTGCTGCCTTGAGGCGATTTTGTGGACAGAGTTGGGGAGAAATTCGTTTGGGCTTAGTTTGGTGAAGTCTTGTCATGGGTTTGAGTGAGGCATGTTAAGAGACAAAACCACAGGTTTGTGTGATGTCTTGCAATAGAGAAGAGACAATGAGTCTGTGGTGGATGCACGTTTGGGGTGATCTGCAAGAGTTACGAAAGTGGTTGTGACGGACGAGTCTTGGTGTGACAAATTTGTGTATGAGTGTCTTGGTGAGGTGAGGCGAGTCATGTGACTCTGCCAAGTTGTAAACCATGTCGGTAGTGCTCATATTGTCACTATTTTGTAATAATAAGACTTAGTTAAGTGTTAGGCACGTCTTGTGTTCCCCGCACTATATCTGTGTGTCTCTTGTTTGTTTCACAAGTTTTCTCTTGTTTAATGGATGTATGCTTAAATGACTAAGTGTTAACACAGTTAACAAATTGTCTAAGTATACAAGTGAGTTGCACTAGAGTAGGAGTGTGACTTGCCCATGGCCTAGAACGGAGTGTGGGTATGATCTAGGTGAAGAGGCGTAGTCTAGATGAAGTATCCTTGGTGTTTTCAAGTAGCCAAGTGAGAAATTTTGTGGTGTTGCACGCCCTCAAGAGGTGCCCGATCGTAAGATTCAGGCATGGAACCTATAGGGAGGTGACACTCACTTTCCAAGCATTTCATAACTCCCACGTCTTACACATACCTTTACATAAAAATGTTTACTTTTGATTTTAAAATATTTTGTTAATAATATTAGCCCTTAATGACCAAAAAATTGTTGTGTCATATTTCATTATTGGAACAATTGTTATGATAATTGGGATGGTGGCATTTGTGAGTGTGCTTTTGTGGCTTGTTATCAGGTGTTAGTGATTAGTACGAGCACTAAACACACGAATGTGAATAGAGCTATTCTCTTTGATTATTCATTTGATTACAATCTTACAAGTGACATTTATTCTAATAACAATTAGCAATGATATGTCACAATTATGTGGTTAGGTCTTATGTATCCATGGTGAAGAACGTGCTTTGAAGGCCCTGTTGGGAAAATATAGGGTTCTTCAGTTAAGTTCTCCATGAAAAGGGGACATGACTACCTTCAATGAGCTATTTTTAGAGGAAATTATGGTATAATAATTTGATAAACTAAGGATATACAAAAAAAGATGCCTCTAGTAGGTATCAAAATCAAGGGCCATCATGCTTTGTAACTTGTAAAGAGTGCTAATATTTACTTTCCTTTGGAGAAGAAAAAGAAATGGAAGCCCACTTCTTTCAACACTGAGCAACAAGAGTTGAATTGAGGTTGTAGATTGATATGTATTATGTTGAGAACGAAATGAGACAAAAACAAAATATATATAGAAGAGAACACAGAAATATAATGAAACCCAACTTCTATTAATTAATAAGACAAAAAAACATTGTAGAACACAAACTGGCAGAATGGGGTAGCTTATCTTTGAAAAGAGAGATATGTTGGCTATGCTTCATTCACAACAAGATTTACATCACACTCCATTGCATGCTTAAAGGGAATCCTTCACCTCAATTATATACGAGAGAGTGAGAGGAGAAAAATTCCCATGATGCATATGGGATAAACTAGTCTAAGTTTATAAAATGCCATAGGCATTGGAGTTCTAATGGCATCTGGTGCATTAACGCTATGTTGTAAGATTGTACATAAGACCACTGGGAAATCATTACATGATGTTTGTAATTAACGAATGAAGATGGCATTACATTCTGTTCCCCATCAAAAAGGGTGAATATCATGGTTTATCAAAACCATAGGCTTGAAATGTTGATTTAGTGGAAAAGGTGGATGGTTGTCAAGATCCACTTGGATCATTCCTCCCCACTTAGGAAGCAATGGTCCCCATTGTGTCAAGTTCCCTCGAGAAATGGGGAAACTTCTGCTGAATTTGAACCTTGGTGAGCCACTTTCCTTGTTGAAGTAGATGTCATGAACCTGCTGGAGGTGTTGGATCCATTCAACAGATCTGGCTACGTGATATGCCTTGTTCTAAGTGTGGGAGGACTTTGTCAGTGAAGATGCAACAAGAAGATTTATATCAATGGGGTTTAATGGTTGGAACCCCAAGCACACCTGAAAAGAGTCATGGCCAATAGAGATATGTTGAACATATGGAAAACTCTCATTCTCTTTGTGCTCCTCTACAATCTTGTCAACTTGCTTATGTTGGATAGAAACATTTTGGGTAGAGGCTGTAGTGGTTGCAATGACCTTTTTTTCACCATCTGACTAGATCATGAAGAGGGGAAACTTTGTGCTCTGACAGATTACTTTGCGGCATTGTTTTTATGAGATCAATGAAGTGACATTAGTTGGAGCCACCTCTGGTACCCTGTAGAGTTGAAATCCAAGAGTAAGAATGACACTACATGGCCAAGACTCATAGATAGAATGATGTTTCCACATATATGGTTGTCCTAAAAGAATGTCACAGACTTCAACTAAAGTAAGATCACACACTACCTCATCCTTCAAGGGCTTGATGCCATAGGACAAGTGACATTTTTGGCTTACATGAATGTCTCATTCCCGACTCAACCATCCGATGGTGTATGGTTGGGGGTGTGGCATCATTGGCAAATTCAATCTCTTGACAACCTTAGATGATATTAGGTTCTTCTAACTATCGTTGTCAAAAATGAAATGCAGTGGAGTCCCCTTTACCCACATTTGTGAGTGGAAGAGGTTTTCCCCCTCCTTAAGATCCTCTGGTTCCTCTAGTTGTGTTGTTGTGGCTACGATGGTAGCAGTGGGTTCTACATCGATGATCTTTTTCCATTTATTGTTCTTTAAATCAGAGTTTAGTCAGATTCCGATTCTTTTTCTTTGAGCTCGACCATCAATGACTGTTTCGAGCGACATTCATCGGTGTTGTGCTAGGGTTGTTGTGGAACTCGCACCCCTTTCCGGTGTCTTTTTTAGACTTCCCATTACCCTTCTTTGCATGTGTCTTGGACTGGCTCTCTTGAGGTTGGATTTCCTTGCTCTGTCCTTCATTCTGTGAGTTAGGGTTTCCTTTGCCATGATTATGTTGTGGTGTATTTTCAAACCTAAACTCTCGCTTACTCTGCTGCTTGAATTTATGCTCAATTTTGACTGCATATTGATAAGAAGCTCCCAGTGAGGAGATGTTCAAGAAATCCATCTATGTTTGGATGTACTTATGCAGACCACTACGATACTTCAAAACTAGGTGCCTCTCGAAGTCTTTGATACCCAACTTTGAGCATAGGGTATGAAAGATGTTAAAGTACTTTGGCACCGTCTAGTCTCTTTTCTAACATAGAGTCATCCATCTCATGTATTGGTCATCATAGTTTTTGACAGTGTAGAACTCCTCCTTTAGGGCATCTACAAAGGCTTCCCAAGTGGGTTCTCTCCTGAATGGTGTAGATTCATCTGTGGTGTATCTCTCCCAGTAACCTTCCTACCAAGCTCTGGCATGAGGAAGGGAGTTAAGGAGTGCGAAGNGGATAGAGTAATAACCTTCTTGAAAATTCAACGATTTTTCTAAAGCATCTGCTTCTATCTGGCCTTCAAATAATGGGATATCAAAATTGACATCTACCTTGAAGGGTGTTGCACCTCTGAAATGGTTTCTTGTCGAAGATGCCTCAACTTTCGCCATCGGTAGTGTTTAAAGGATATGAGTGAAGTTTTCCATCATCTCATTCCTTTGTTGCACGAAGGATTCCTCGAGAAACGTCTGTTACAACAAATTTTGCCTCGCCCCATGCAACTTGCTTGGATGGACTTTCCATTTCCCTATGTAGACTTGAAGTCCCCTTTTGTACCTTCCATAGCCAAAAAGCACTTTTTTCCACATATACACACCCTATCATTTAGAAAACAAGCGTATACGCAGGTTGCTCCACTACAACCCATGTACATCGGGTTTGGTTCTCAAAATTAAAAATTATGTGGGGTTTCCATGCCATGTCATGAGATCCATGATCCTTGACCTTCCATATACTGGAAATGCTCTGACTCAGCCCTTCAGTGCCATTTGAAGGCTATAAATTGAACCATATCCAAGCCTTGAAGGGGAGGAACAATTCAACTTTGAGAGAAAAGACACTCTGGAGAAATTTCACTTCATATTGAGTCTGCATCCCTTTGTCCTTGAAAGTCTGAACCCCTTGTTCAGCCCCCAAGATCTTCCTTCTTTGTGATGGAGAACCTCGTTGTATCCTTTATATGAGCTTGCCTTTGGTGGAGGATTGAAGTGGTGAAGGCCCAACTAGAGGGACTTAGTTTCTTGGTTCCGATATTTGCAGTTACATAAGTTTGTCACCTATATACTTCTGTTGATTATTTTAATAGAAGTACTCTTTTCTCATCCAATTGATATCTTGCAAATATTTGAATTATTATTCCATGGGCATATTTGTCATGTATGTTAATGGATTATGCTAATCTATATTCTAACACTATATATTGTTACCATATGCTTGTGTATCTTGGTTGTTGAGGACAAGTTGCAGGTATAAAGATTTGAGTTGTGTGCTCAACGATGGTCTTCATCAAACATCTGGACGAGGTAGGCTCTTGGCCTTGTCTTGTTAGCATTTCATTTATATAGCATATTTGGGATTAGAGTTTATCTCTTCGTGTCATTCTGTCTATTGTATTTTACCCCATGCCATAGAGATATTTTCCTCATAATAGAATTGGCGACCATACTGGAGATTGATCTTCTTTTTTGGGGTTTGGAGTGTTTTTCTCCTTGATTTTCTCTCTGTCAGCCTAAGTTTCCTTGTCGCCTGATTGCTTGACAACCTATTTTTACTTTGCATCTGAGTTTATTGGCTTAACCCTTGCCCTGACAACGTTTTACTATATATACGTGGTTTTTCCCTTGAGAGACCCGTACATACGCGAGCTGTCCTCCTGTAGGGTGTGTACATACACGAGTTTTGCTCAAACAGTCACGTACATAGGATATTTAGTCTTGTTGGCTAAGTTTGGTGTTTGTTTGGTGAGTTTGGTTGGTTGTTGAGTCTTCTTGGGTCTCTGTCCTCACTGTTAAGTGCATACAGAGTGATATGAAACCTTCTTATTGTTGAATTTTCGGGCGATATTCTTTCTTATCCTATTTTTCATTGGTTGTCCTTGCACATTGGTCTGAGTGTTTGCTTCTTGGTATCCTGCTTGGCTTGTCTCTTTTTGCTTACAGTAGGGTCTGTATGTGAAGCTTCTATTCATACCTTGCATTTTCTTTTCTTTATATCGAAAATACAAAAACATTTGCTCATTTTCCATTATGGCATTTGCTCTTTTGATTACTTTGCATTGATTTTGACACATGTGGAGAGATTGCATTTCATTGAAATTGTAGAGATTTCATTGGAAAAGTTGCATTTAGAAGCGTACCATCTCTTTGAAATTCAATATTAGTACTTATCAGTGTTTTTATATTTGCTTCTTTTATATGCTGAGTCGTAATACGATCAGTTTCACGACCACACATCTTGAGTAAGTAGAAGCCATGAAACTTAACGCTGATTAATTAAAATTGATTAGAAACGATTGTGTTTTTCAAGGTACACAAACAAATACAAGACATAGGGCCTTGGAATAAGATTTTGTGAGTAAACGTCTCCAAGAATATTAAAATAAAAATATGTGTCTGACCAGGGAGTGGTGAAACCCATTATGTAATTAGTGAAGTTAGGAGGCTCCGCTCACACTAGAGTTAAGCACGAGGTCATGCGAAGTTGGTTGTAGAGATAGCCCTCTAATACCTTCTTAGCATCAGAGATATTTCTGGGGTTCTATTCGTATTTGAGGGTCTTTCTAGTACCTTTACCTCCATGAGAGGCAGTGATTTCAATATTTTGGGCTTTGTTACCTTGCCCATACGGTGGACCGGAATTATGACTATTCGCCTACGCATTGGTTATATTATGGTAATTCTAGTTGCTTGACATAGGTAGCCACATAGGTTACTTGCAGGGGTTATTCTGCAAGTACCCTGAGTCAGACAAGGGTCGGACAAAACACATCCTTTATGGAGGATTACCTCTCCGGGGGGATCTGACCGACTGTGTTGTTAAGCCTACGAGGGCCCTTATAACTGATTTTGATACCTCCACTCTTTTGAAGGGAGTCTCGGGCCTCTTGGGTGAGACATACCTACTCTAGTGAGGGAGGCCCCTTTTCAACCAATATATCCCGTTTGTGTGCATTGGCATTTTTTCTTTACTTTCGGGTGCTCTTTGATTATTAGTTGGCCTTAGGATTTTTTATTGCGTCATGGTTTTCATTTCTATGGTTAGTGGAGCCCTTGTGACTCCCTCAATTAATGCTACCCAGCCCACGGTCTTTTCTCATTCAATGGGGGCGAATCCTTTTGTATTTCTGAGTGGTACGCTAAATCATGATACTCAGCCAATACCTTGGGCCTCTAATCCTTTTATTTTGGTATGCCAAACATGTCTTCATGCATTCCATATGTTGTCTCCTCATCTTATGTGAATCCTAGTTTTGGTGATGGGGGCATGATGCCTCCTTATTCTCCCTTTTCATTTGGTGGGAGTCATATCCCTCAACCAACTCTTATGGTAGGAGGCTGAGATCCTCCTTCCTCTGGACCCAATCCTAGCTTCACTTTTCCAGGATCAAGTGCTCAAATGGGAAGAAAATTTACTTCCTATATTCCATCCTCCATTCCTTCTTCCTCCATGCCGATTTTGATGAACGCAATTATTATGGCGAATCCCTCTATGTCCTTTGTTTTTCCATCCAAAGGGAGTCAATTTTATAGTATGGGAAACCCCTTGCATGGAGTCCCTTCGTCTAGGAGAAACATATATCCTCACATGAGTAACCCTTATCATTTCACTTTATCCTCACAAGCGACTTCCTCGGTGATGATTCCCTTACAACCTTTTATGAATCAGTTGGGAGGAGGATACCATCCTACTGGATAGGGCCATGGTGTGTACTAGAACCTTGCTTGGCCTGCGATCTCTCAAAACCAGTCTTTCCTGGGACCTTGGTCTCTGATTCTGCAACTAGCCACTGCATGTCATGTTGCAAGCACAAGTCCAGTCACTGCGAGTCATACTTCCATTACATCACCAACCTCTCCTAGTCATGTTAGAGGTTCGTCAAAAACCTTTGCAAGTCATGTTGAAGACAAGCTACTAGCCTCTGCAAGTCATGTTGGGATAATGTCACCAGCCATTGCAAGTCATGCTAGGGGCATTCATACAATTGAGAAGCCTTGATGTATAGGATGTAATCCCAAGTTCCTTTGTAGGATTTGAAACGGATATCATCTAACTCGTTTGTGCTATGATATTACAGTGGTATGAGAAACATGGTCCTTGTCTAGTGGCCCTTTGGGTTCTGAGTCGTCTTTGGTTTCCCAACATCCTAATCCTTCTTTGGTTGATACAATGGTCATGCTAATGAAATTTTTGACCGACACCACTCATGTTTTCGGGAGTGATGTGTCTCTTGACCATGTTGTCTCGCATCTTGTTCAACCAGGGGTCTTGTCGATGCAATCTTTGACCAACACCACTCCTATTTTTGGGGGTGATGCGTCTCTAGACCATGTTGTCTCACATCTTATTCAACCAATGGTTGAAGAAGTGGTCATGATGATGCAATCTTCGACCCATTCCACTCTTCTCTTGGAGAGTGAAAAGTCTAAGGAAGTGACATTGTTGATGCAATCTTCAGTCAATCCCACTCTTCTTTTGGGGGGTGATGCGTCTCTTGACCATGTCCTTAGAATTTATAGTCCTGTAACTTCTAAACAAGGGAGCATTCCACTCTCTCTGAGTACATTCCCTCCAACTCCTAGGATAGTTTCCTTTGATTGGGATGATCTTGTAGAGTTGTGCCTTCCTTCTTTTGCACCCTTCTAGGTAAAGGGGAATTCTTTGATGTATTGTAGATGAAATATCCTCTACAAGTATTTTATCCTCCTCGACTTGGAAAGTTTTGGGTTCTCCCAAGCTTGTGTCAACTACCTATGAGTTGCTGACTTTTGACAGAAGTCCTACATGGGAGCCTTGGCCTCCCCCATGATATGATGCTTAGAAGAGCATTCCCAAGTCTTAGTTAATCTCTTTTCGAATCTTTAAAAAATGAAAAGATTGTCGAGTGAACTTGTCTCTTTCACACTCATTAAATGGCTTTGAAAGGATGTCTATTTGGTGTAAGTTTAACCATTTTTCGGACCAAGTAGACTACTTACGAAAAATGAATACTCTAGTCACCATTGGCTAGAAGAGTTCTCCTAGGTATTATTTTATTCTTTTTTGGGCCTATGGGACTAAATCTATGAAAAAGGACATTCTTTGGATTTAAGTTGTAATCGCATTCCATTATCTTGCTTGTAGTATTGAGCCTATTGACAGTGCCCGCTTTCTCGTTATAAGCCTCTTACCTCAACAATTTGCATCAGTAGACAAACATAGCCTTTTGTATATCCTTTGCAGCTTGACACCCTGTACCCGAAGAGGAAACATCCTCCCGAGTGTCCATGCCCTGCATGCACTTCATTGCATTGAGAATGGGTATGTTCCACTGTTTGGAGCTAGTTGCTTACTCACGACACTTGTTTCCTCTCCCGTATCATAGAATTTATTTGCCTATGAAAAAACAAAAAAAGACAGGCGAGAAAAGAATATTATCTCATATTGACAACAATTGTGTCGCCTTTGAACAGAGCACAAAATTTTGAGTTCACTACCATCCAAAGTTTGGGTTTATCACGACCTTAGGAAGTTGAGCTTGTGACTTAGAGTTTACTCCTTCAATTGGTTATTCTTCCAGTCCCTATGGAGAGTTCGTTGATACCTCCTACATCACAAATTTTTATCATCAAGTCTATGATGCTTGAGTTATCCATATGTATCATGCTCTTGTTCAAAGGATGTCTATAAGCCTATGTCGGTCATTTCTTAGAACTCTTGAGTTTGCATGTCGGTCATACCCTCAGTCTATCTCAAAGTCACATGAGGCTTTAGTCCTACCTTGCACCCTGGTCCTACTTTCATTATGGGTAGGTAACCTTGAACCTAACAGTTGACATCTCCTCATTGGTCATTGACTGGGGGGTTTCCCTTGTGTTCAACGACAAGAAATATATTCACACATTGGGATTCATGCAATGTCTTGGATTCCATTAGCCTTATTGGTGGTTTCCTCGCCTTTGTTGACAGTTTTTCTTATTGGATGGTATTCAAAGGGTCTCTTTTGTGCAGTACTTGCATCTGGTGCATGCGAGAGACACACAAGGTCGTTGGTTCGTGAACATCCTATTCATCCGAGCTCCTCCTAATCATCAAGCTATTGCTTTCTACCTCATGCTGGCTGATGAGAGATGCACTAATGCTCTTCTTTCAATGGGTCTCTTTCCATCGACTTCATCTCATCTATTCTGGAAATGAGACCTAGAGTCATATGAGTACTTAGAGGCTTGTAGTCATCAGTGGCAGGTTCTCCCGCCATCGACAGTTGGGAATACATCAATGTCTCCTAATCGATGGATTCTTCAAGTGTTCGACCTCAAAACCCTTATTCACACTTGTAGAATGTAATCGGTTCCTTGATACCTACTTTCATTATCCATAGGTTGTCTTGCGTTTGTTAATGGTATACCTTAATGAATGGTAATCAAACAAAGTCTCATTGTGTTCGACCTCAACTCCTCTATCCACATGATGTAGAATTGCAACTTTGGCGGATAGTGTAGAAGACCTCCAGCTTATAGTAGCAGCTTTCCTAATCTATTGTTTTCTTTAATTGGACCAATACCTATATGACTTCAGTGATCATGGGAGATCATATTGTACTCCATTGTATACAAATATATTCATATTGATTTTGAGACTGGATTCCACTGTGCCTTGTTCGTGACTATGACAGCCTATGGCATATGTATGCTTTGTATTGCCTATTCATAGCCATGAAAAACTATTTGGTATATTTCCACATGGATCTGCAATGTAATTCAGATTGGCAATTGTTACACATTATTTTGGTCACCTCAGTGATCAACTGGCAACATGTGTTCATGTTCCCTGAAAATATTAAAAGAAGACTTTCTACATGAGAAAAGTGATGTGCTTTCCTCTTTCAAAAACCATATCAAGGAAGGTCGTCGCACCCTGCTATATGCATGGGGTGTGACGATGCCTGATCGTCACACTTTGCCCTAAACCTAGACTGCGGCGTCATCGCATGTTTCTTATCCATAAGGTGCGACGATGCTTAAAGCATAGGAAAAGTCAAATTTCACAAATGTTCTAGAAGGAAATCTTCTAGAAGATGAGGTGGCCTCCGATCGGTTCGGATTTTACTCGCTTCTTTGATTTAGTGGGATCATCCTAATCTCCTCATCCATCTCTCTTTCACACTATATAAATAGATATCTCTCATGGAAAAGGCTAAGGTTGAATAGGCTAAGATTTGTATGGAGAGTTCTCCTTCAGATTATGCTTGAGAGCTTTTCTTTAGTTCTTCAAGTCAAGTTGTGGATCTTCTTCATTCAAGGAATTGGAGCAAAGGTGTGTGTGTTGAAGCAAAGAGCCATTGAAAGGGGACCTTGCAACATCAAGGCATGGGTTGTATTCTCCACTTTCCATTTCATTTAATACAGTAATACATTTCTTCCCTATAAAATCATCTCGTCTTCTATTGTATAATTCCTTGATCATATACATAGACTTCGTTAGAATATATCTATCTTTGTTTTCCCTCTTTGTTGACAAACATCTCATTATGGATATGAAAACATATGATGTTTTTATATATTTCTAGGAAGGTGACCCAAATGTTAAAGGCTTTGAAGCATGGAAGACATACAATATGCGACATATCAAGAGATTGACCTTTAAAACTAAAAACACATTTATAAATTTTAAGTTCAAGAATCATGGTTGTTATAGTTATAGACATTAAATGGAAGCACCTTATAAACTTATGCATGCATTTAAGTGTACTAGTCGCATAAGAAACTATGCAAATATATTGCAAAATAGCTCCTGAATACATCAAATGACATCACAGAAACCCAAAAGAACACCCTTTGTGCACATACTAGTGACATACTAAATCTTTTCAACACCATCTCAAAGGGACTTTGAAAATTAGATTTTCTTAGATATGTTTCTTATATGATGTGATGGTTAACTTTACTAAGAGCATATGTTAAATACAGTCTTCAATATGTTTCTTATATGGTGTGATGGTTATATGTTAAACTTTACTGAGAGCATATGTCAACACGACCTTCAATAGTGTTATCTCATCATAAATATATTTGGTGAGGGAAATAACATTGCCTTAGTGTTAATTTGCTAAATGGGATGATTGCACTATCAAATTTTTATCACCACATGACAATTGGCAACCCAGGTTCAATCTACTTTTAACATGGCAAAGTGGAATGCTTGTTTTTTTCTTTCCTTTTATCGATAATTGAAAGCACTATATGAATGGTGACAACCAATAGCACGCCTTCAACACAGCAATTTGTTACGCTTAATTCACTGTGGTATATACAAGAGGGAGATGAAGCATATATCCATCAAGCGGGAGAATAATTAAGTTTATAAACCTTTAAAAAACCAATGGTTATTATCATTTAAATATAACCAACATGATAATAAATTGTGATTATATGTTAGATACAAACGTGTATGTAGATACAATATAAGTTGGTTCAAATTCAAATTTGTAACGTCATGAATAAAAGAACAACTCGAAAAGAACTAATTTAATCTCCACTAAATACCATTTATTTTAGGATCAATTTTTTGTTTTATTTATTACAAACCTTACAATCTTAATTCTGAACTAATTTAATCTCCACTTAATACCATTTATTTTACGATCAATTTTTTGTTTTATTTATTACAAACCTTACAATCTTAATTCTGAATTGATTTCCTCTCTATCCAGTATCTTCTCAAATGAGTAAAACCTAATTCAATCACTTCAGCTAATTCTAGAAATCGATTTACAGCAAATTCTATAGTGCAGAAATCCTTGTAATATTTACCAAACGTTTCTCAACTTCCAATTGCCTACAGTAGCTGAATATAAAATGCACTTGCTCTTATGCTATCTTGTACCTTAGTATGAAATTATTCATTTCAAATTACTTTTAAATAAAATTAAAATAATTGTTTTTATGAGTCTCTTTTTTCATGGTATTTTTCTAATGATAATATGTAAATTTGCATTTTTGGTTTTTATTAAATATAACTGTCTGTGTAATATATTAGAAATACAGAGAAATTGTTAGATTTGCAGATTTAAGTGATTAAGTCTATACAATCCTAATACCCTAGGGTTGTGAATCTATTGATACATTCAGATATGCAAATTAAACAATAGAAAAATAGAAAATTGAAATTTCCTCCAAATTTGTATTCACATTCACAGTTTCCAAATACCCTAAATGAAACACTGGTTTCAACTTTGTACTAAAATCCCTCCCATGAAATACTCAGTTTTGGCCCTGGAGTATGGCATAAAACTGTTTTTGCTTGGCTAAGAGCTCGTCTTCCTAGGAAGTAAGGAAACAGGTTACCCAAGACCCAAAAACATCTGGCAGGAGTGAAAGCCTGCCCCTTACGGACCACTAATGGGTTACTTCAGGTGACCTGGCTTTCCTTGAATAATAGTGATGAATCAACCTACATTTGCAGATAGCAACCAGTGATAACTGTCGTCACTGCTGATTTGACATTCTGAATTATGATAGGTAGGTTTTTCCAATTGAGAAGAAAATCCCTCCCGTGTGACTAGAAAGTTCCCACTACATATTCCATTGTCTTAGAAAGAAATTGAATTAATAACCAGCACAAGTTTAAAAAGGGCCACAAAACTTTACAACAAATTGGCATGACCTCCACACATTGACATGGGGCGTCCGAAAGCTCTCTCTGATACTGTCCCAATGCAACAGCCATATATGCACTACTGTAAAAACAGCATTCCTGTGCTTTGCTTTTTGTATGACAAACATGCCTTCATTAGGAAAGCAATATGAGATTTGGGGACTGCAACTTCAGTTTCAAATTGTTCAACGTCTTCCCGGCATACTCTAAATCACCATCATCATTATAAGGACCATTAGCATAAATCCCCGCGCTTCTTTTATATATGTTCGTGTTTTTTTATACCTGTTCGTTTTTCAAAAAAACGATCAAACATAACAAATTGTACAGAGATTTTTATTGGACAAATCTATAAAGGATTGAAGATTGTGCACTTACAGATGATCGTTGCACCAAACCATCGATTTTTTCCCGCAGCTCTGTTATCACCTGTTCATTGTTCATAAGGATTATAAGGACCATTCGCATAAATCCCCACACTTCTTCTATTACTTGTTCGTTTTTAGAAAAAACTATCAAACATAACAAATTGTACAGAGATTTTTATTGAAAATCTATAAAAG
>JASDQU011249426.1:890-12244 GCA_032191745.1 Picea mariana
ATTATTCTCTTATTGATATATATTTTAGATTTCATTTATTCTTATCTTCAACCTTTTTATATTTTTATTCTTAACGTGTATGGATGATCCGTGCGTACTTGGTAATATGGGGAGATTAGGTTAAAATTTTATTATTAAATTATAAAATTTTATATTATTTTTAATTTAGGTTTATATTATTCTTAATTTAAGATTAAATTAGAGTATGATATAAGTTAAAATTTTATTTTTACTATTATAAAATTTTATATTATTTTTAATTTAGGATTAAATTAAAATATGATAAATGTAAATGTATTTTAATTTTTAATTTTTAAAAATAAATTTAAATAAATTTTATGAAAAAAATTATAATCTTTTTAATTTTATATCTTTAAAATTAAATGATTTTTATAAGATACTCATTTTTATATCTTTAAACTTAAATGATTCTTATAAGATATTCATCTTTTTATTTAAATGATTCTTATTAGATACTCATTTTTATATCTTTAAAATTAAATAATTTTTTATAAGATATTCATCTTTTTATTATTCATAATAAATTTTTATTATTTTTATTATTGATATTAAACTTTATAATATGCATATTCTAATTTCATATTATTTTTTAATTTTAATTTTAATTAATTTTTAATTTATTGTTTTTTTTCTTATATTTTAGAGTATGATAATTTAAATGTATTTTAATTTTTAATTTAAAATATAATTAATTTAAATGTATTTTAATTTCTAATTTATTAAAATAAATTTAAAGTTAATATGGTTTACATATATTTTATTTTGAAAATTATATTAAATTTAAATTAAATAAATTTATATAAAAAAATTTCATTTTCACATTTTTAAAATTGCAAAATTCTTATAAGATACTTATATTATATTTTTTTAATATTAAACTTTATAATATAAAACAACATTATTAATATATTAAAATTCCACATATATTTTTAATTTAAATTTATTTTTAACCTATTAGAATTTCAATTTTGCTTAGTTTTATTTTAAAATAATTTTATGTTTTCCATTTTACATTTATCACATTTGGATATATTGAAATTTTATATACATTTTTAATTTAAATTTATTTTTAACATATTAAATTTCAATTTTACCTAATTTATATCCATAAATTTTTAAAATATACAAAATCAATAATTTATATCACTAAATTTTTGAATATGCACAATCAAAAGCTTATATCAATAAATTTATGAATATACAAAATCAACCGTCAATCCGTAGTTGCAGTCTTTGTGGTGCCATTTCATTCAAATTCACAATTTGATAAAAATAATATCTTCGAGGGTTTCGCGGGACCTGTAGGGATGCCGCGGAACAGGAAACACTAAGCAAACCGATTTTTCCAATATGAAAGCCAACGGAATATATCCATTCCTCCACACAAAATTGTCTTCAGTTTGGTTGATTTGCAGTTTAATTACAGAGATGAGATGACGAATATGAAGAATGGAATCCATTACTTCTTGAGGAGTTGGTGGACGTACAGTTATTACACATCCTGCCATTTTTATTTCAAAAACAGACAAACCAGCTATCTCTGTAAAACTATTTATATTAAATTGCTTGTAAAGTTTATGGTTGGAATTTTGCCCTAAAGCCTCTAGGTTATCTGCTTAATCTACACGACAATTCTCTCTTTCCGTCTTTGTCTTTGTTCGGTGGTGTGCTTTTCAGCTGAGGCGTTGTTTGGTTGATTTGCAGACATGAGGCGTTGTGTTTCTTGTGGAGTTGTCCTACAATTGCAGTTTCTATCGGCCTCGGCATAAATTCCCTGTATGGGTATATGTATCCAACCACTTATGGCTCTTCCTCACACTGGTCGTTCAATCAAAATAATTCCCACGATGGCTTCCTGGTTTTCCCGACAATGCGTTTGGACTCTGGTTCTTTGTTTCAACTGTACACAATTCGAAAACGTTTTAACAAGATGATTATTGCCCAGGTTCGAGTGGACCTGATTGCCAGAGAAATTTGATTACGGGACCTGCAGCTGGGGGCACGCCTCCTTCATAAATTTAGTAACTGCCCTGCCCTTCTCTTGTTTGTTTTTATTACTGGGCTTTGGATGGCTAGCTGTTTTAAAATTACAGTAAATTACCTCTCAAGTGTATTATAATTGTCTGAGATCTGATTTGAAGGTTACGTTTTTGGCATGCACATAAATTACTGTCATTATTATATAGTGAAGTAATTATTCGTATATAATAGATGCATCTGAATGGGGATAGGGATCTATTAAGCTATGCTATGAGAGAGGGACACATGTTTTTTGGATGAGTTACTCGTTTTCATATCCATTCTTCCAGATTGTTGTGTAATGGTGTTTTTAAAGTTTGAATGGACAATTTGTTATGCATACATACTTGGCGAGGCAAGGCATGTAAGTGGACAAGATCAAGAGTATGATCACTCAGGGTTGCCATATACTTCAAAAATTCAACCATGACTGAGCTTGCAGGTTTTTTGACTATCCACCTACCAATATTTTTTTAGAATGTTCATGATCTTATTCGATTTTCCTATGTAAATTTTAATGTACTAGCCCTTTAGTCTAGTGCTGGAAATTAAAGTCCCACAGTTTGTACAATTTTAGGAATCAATCTATTCATTTAGGTCCAAGTATGTGTTTTTTTTTTAATTCTTAGGCAGAAAATAGAGATTATATAATATTGCAGAAATAGGTAAATAGAATACAATTTACTATCCACTTACCAACATTTCTTAGAATGTTCATGATCCTATTCATCTGTAGGGACTAGATTTGGATTTGTGGCTCCCTCTGTTAATGCACAAGTTTGATCCAGCAAGAATTGAATTCTTGTATATAACAACCTATGCTCCGTTTACGTCTGTTTTTTACTCTGCTACCGGTAAGACTAATGGTTCAACCACTGGGTCAATAGCCACTTATGTTGAGGTTGTCTAGGCCTTTGCAATTGGTGGTGCGGGTGGTAAACTGCCCTTGCCCTTCCTGTAGCCAAAGAAGCATCTGCCTTTGATGGTGATGTTTATGCCCATGCTGCTACTTTTACCTTTATTGTCTTTGCTTATTATACAAGTCAAACGCCTGCCGATGATGGTACGACGTAGCGCTTGCAATTGTCTCTGGTGGCCATGTATAGAGGTGCTTTAAATCGATCTAGGCGGAATTACAGGTGCACAGATAGCGGGGTGACAGATAGGGACGGGTGTAGATGCGTGCTTAGGACGGAAAGCATTGTGGGTATGGACTTTACGGCTACACACAATTCTGACATAGATAATCGGGTTAGATAAAGACGTCTAGTGGCTCTTAGGCATTTGAGCTTATCGGGAGTGCTCTATAGGTATCCCTCTCTGTCTCTAGCATGGTGGGGTGTATTGCCCTGCATGASTCCGCATGTTGTGTCTGTACCCCGCTTATGGCGGCATGCATGATGGGCACGTATGGATCCTCAACGAATGAATCAGCTGCACCCATCTTTGKCCTCGCTGCTGGGTTTGGCTCTCCACCTGGAAGGGATACTGTTGGACGAAATGCTGGCTTTCAAATGGGATCTACATTTGCAGGGTATAACTTGACCGATGAATAAACACCAATTACTTCTCTATCGCGACTACGTCGTTGCCTCATAGGCCTTGACCTCTGCTGGAACGGGCTATGGCCCCGGAATGGGCTCTGCAACTCGATCTTGAACTGCTCCCTTTGCCTTAGCTATTTGCTCTTTTGTACAACCWCTCGATATAAATCTATAGGGTCTGGGCTTAGGGGCTTCACTACAGGCYCTAGAATTGTCAGAGATGCCAGGCGGKCGGTGGATTTTCCTATGTAGATCTTAATGCACTAGCCCTTTAGTCTCACTGGTGGAAATTAAAGTCCCATAGTTTGTATGTTTTAAGAATCAACTTATTCATTTATGTTCAAGTATGTGTTTTTTTTTAATTCTTGGGAAGAAAATAGAGATTATATGATATTGCAGAAATAGGTAAATAGAGTACAATTTTATTAGATTTCAATGAAGGGAAATCACTTGAATGGACGAGCAGGTTTGCTAGAATGTGATGGAACAACAGGTATGGTTTTTGTGTTTATGGACCTTGTGGTGGAACAATGGGTATGGTTTAGTTTTTTATGGACCTTGTGGTGGAAAAACAAGTATAGATTTGGTTTTTATTTTCTTCAGGTATGTATTTGTTTTTTTAGGGGCTGGGGATATTTATTTTCTTGATATGGTGGTTTTCTCTTTCTTTTACTAACGCAGTGTTTTTTTGGTTTGTAGTTAAATTAAGGTGGAGATGAGATGGCATCGAGAAGAATACGTTTGAGTATTTCCTTATTTAGGTATTTTGTTTGTAGTTTGCGTCCAAGCCTCCTCTCTCCATCTTCTCCTATAACTACACTTTCATTAGGTGACCTGGTTGATGTAACTGTTTTTTTTTTTTCAAAGATTGAAACTGAGGTAGTGTTTGGTTTGTTCTCAGTGAAATTACAATTATGATAGAGTCGAGCATTTCTCTTGGAGTTGGTGTAAGTGCAATTCTTACATGCATTCCCCTCATTCTTATCCAAGTAAGTACATATTCTACTATTTTTCGTGTTAAGGATTGAGAAAACATCCAACCCTATATGTAATGTGGAATCATAAATCTCTGCTATTTATTTTGGATTATTAGTAAACCAAATTTTAAGAAATCACTGTGATATTTATATAGACTTAGAAAGTAGTCATGGTTATAATTGTGATTGCCATATGAAAGATTTGATTTTGTTCCTGTTAACATTTTCTTTAATCTTATTAATTTAGTTTATTTTTTGATTTTTGAAGTTTGGATGAATATTGAGTAAATTTTTTAAAAATAAAATAGTTTTACATTTTATAGAATGATATCAATACATAATCAACAAAAAAAAACAAAGTTCTTAATACATTGCAATTTCACATAGTTTTATAAGTTAGGGTTGAATTGAGTTTAGTCCTATAATTAAAGCTAGTGAAATTACATATTAAATTAGTCAACAAAATATATGGATATATAAAATCAATATCTATTTTATGTGTTACTTAAATTTATAATGATATTTTCCTTAAAAATATCAATTATATTTTCTATATGTGTATATAACATTCCTTCCCATAATCAACAATACAAAATCAATGATACCCGCCTTCAATTTGTAAAAAGTATTATGTATTGAAATGTTTTTCAAAAGGTCTAAGGTATGACTCGTTGCATCAATGGCTATAATGATTCTTGCTAATTTTTTTTGTGTTTTTTCTTAGTTATGTGGTTCATGAATGGAAACATACAGTTTGTATGTGATGTACAATAGTACACAAGAATTCTGAACTCTCTATATAATTCTAATGAAATGCAACACCAAGGTCGAATCTCCACTATCTTTAATTATTTCAAATGGCTGCAATACATAATAGAATGCTAAAAGTTAATACACATCAAAAGATAAGAACCTGATATACCTTTGTTGTAGGCTGTCCTTCAAATACAATAAGAGATAGAAACCATAAATGGTAATGCTGAAGTAGCAACTCTATGGAACAACACAAATATGATCTATATATGGAATATTATTGAAGTATAGGCATGTAGGAAGAGGAAAACACCCCCCTAGAATTGAATATGTAATGAACTGGCAACTCTTCTCTATCCAGATGAAGAAGATAGACTGCCAACAGTTAGAAAATAGATGCCAACTGAAGGAACTCAGCCCAACTTTGCTATATGCGCCCAACATACAGTTCTGTCCCACCTTTCTATTAAAATTGACCTCCCAACAGATATAAAGTCGACCCTCTTGCAGTTGAGAAGTTCCAGCTCTTATGGTGTGCCCTTCTTCACACAAAATCGCATCTGCCTCTAAGAAAAACACAGTGACAACAACTACACGAATTTCCCAAGAGAAAACTCACCCTCCAATGGGTATTTTTCCCTCCCAATCAATAAACTTGACCCCAATCAAAGATACAACTGACCATATGAAGAACTCGGCCCCTTAGTCTCTTAAATATGCCCAGACTTATAAAACACTCCACCACAAGGAAACCCACACACTCTCCTTGAGAAACTCGGCCTCCCACAGCCAGATTTCGACCCACCAAGGTAAACACTGCCCAAAGCAAGTGATATGGCCCAGCCAATGGTAAACTCATCCCTCTTCAACTAGTCGACCCCCTTTGCAACCAAACTTAGCCGCCACCTCTGAAACTCAGCCACAACTGAATAAAACACTGCCACCAAAGGATATGTCAGCTATCAATGAAACACAAGGAAGAAATATGAATGATCTCTTCTGCAAATGACTAGCTAGGGTGGATGTGTTAGACCACCGAAACTAATCTCTGAAAATTTTCCTAGGGTTTTTGTCCCAAGAGTTCACAAAGCCACAAAAAGCTCTCTCCAAATGAAAATTAGAGATTGATTAGACAAGAATGAGAGAGGGCACCCCTCTTTTTCCCTTTTATTCTTTGGTTGAGTCTTTTGCGACCCTTTTTACCCTTTAATAAGCTTAAGTGACTTTTCATATCCTCAATAGTCACTTAGACACCTTTTCCCCACTTACTCAATGTCACCTTTAAAATTAATTAATTCCTTTTTTGATGACATTAAATAAATAATTCCCTCTTTTCCCTACTGACTATAGCCAACGAGAATTACTTAGGCTATTCCGTCGATCTCTAAAGTACTCATTTGGAAAGGGACATTAGAGTCCTCCCTTCCCGAGATTGCTTGTCCTCAAATAACTGCAAATTTGGATGCTGCAAGATTTGATCACTTTCCCACGCAACATCCTCTGCTAGTAAATCTTGCCACCTGATGATGTATTTCCGAATCACCCTGTTACACAATCTCCTCTCTTGAACCTCCAATACCTCCTCAGGAACCTATACTAGTTGTCCCTCCTCATCCAATAGAGGTAGCTCTACCGAAGTAGTGACCTGTTGCCCCGCTGCCTTTTTGAGACATGAGACATGAAACACATTATGAATTTTGCTTCCCTCTGACATTTCCAATTCATAAGCCACTTCACCAACTCTCCAAACCACCCTGTAAGGTCCATAAAAACGTTGCTTAAGTTTCTCTACTTCGCTCTTCTTTAGTGAAGACTGTCTGTATGGTTGTAGCCTCAAGAAAACCAAGTTTCCGATCTCAAAAGTGCGCTTGACCCTATGCTTGTCTGCATATAGCTTCTGTTGGTTCTGGGTTGTCTGTAGATTATCCTTGAGAGCCCTGAGTATGTCCTGGGTCTCCTATATCCAATCCTTGGCTTTGGGAGCCCTGCTATCCCCAAAATGCCAAGTCAACAAAGGATGGAGCATCATACCCATATAATACTCGGAATGGTGTCATGCCTATGGACATGTGATGAGTGGTGTTGTAGCAATGTTCTCCTAGATGAAACCACTTTACCCATGCTTTCTGTTGCCCTGACACATAGTTACGTAAATATCCCTCAGGCCATTTGTTCACAATCTTTATCTGGCCATCTGTTTGAGGGTGATAACTAGTGCTAGGAGTCAAATCTGTACCCGCCATTTTGAACAATTCCTACCAAAATGTGCTAAGGAACCTGTTGTGCCTGTCACTGACAATATATCTCGACAACCCATGGAGTCTAAATATCTCTCTAAAGAACAACTCCGCCACCTGTGTTGCCTTGTATTTAGAGGATATGGTAAAGAAGCGTTCAAATTTGGTCAAATGATCGAGTCATCGACTACTACATATATACAATCTATGCATTGGACTTTTGGTAACCCTATGATAAAGTCCATGGATATGCTTTCCCATTTCTTCTTTGGGATGGGCAACGACTGTAGTAATCCTGCAGGATGGGTATGCTCTGACTTGTTCTACTGACAAGTCACTTACTCTCTCACATGTTTCAGTACATCATCGTTGAGGCCCTTCCTAGTGAACCTCTCTCTGACCTACCTGTAGGTTTTGAAGTATCCCAGATACTCTGCCAACGACGTATTGAGCATATCCTTCATGGTTTTCCCCTTTAGTGTAGATTTCAGTACTAAGTATATGTGGTCCTTGTAGTAGATGATATCATCCACCGCTTTGTACCTGTCATCCTGTACTTTGCGATCCATCACCTCACAAGAAAAACTGTTCTTGGAGTATTCCACCAAGAGTTGAGATTTCCAATCTGCCGAAACCTCTGCAAATGAAAACTGTAAAATTCCCAAGTAGACTTATCAAGAATCTTATGGATTATTGTTTTTCCGATTGTGGTATTTTGTCAAATAGTTTGTTGTCTTTGCCTTCTTAGTTGTGTTGGGGTTGATTTATAGAGTTTTTACAACAAGTAAATGATTGAAATATAGCAACAAATGGATACACAACAAGATACAATAGAAATAACACAAGAAAATAACTACAAATACCTCATATCTATATTTTATTTAAATATATAGCTGACCTCAGTACAAGAGATGGACAGATCTAGAATAGAGTTGGAAGAATAATGTGTGTGGCTGAGAATAGCTCCAAGATACAATAACAATAGTGAGAGATAAGCTCTCCTGAACCCCGAACAACTGCATGCAAGATCTGAAAGATCAATTTCTTTCCCTTATGTTCTATAGTTTGTTGTTCTGGTTGAGTTGCGCCCCTCTCTGGCTGGAAACTCTCCAAGGAATTTCGGCCCTGCTAGATCTGGCCTCCAAACCCTTGAAATTGGTTGCAAATCTATAGATCTGAATATGTTAAACTTATAAGAAGAGATTCCCTGATTGTAGCTGTAGATCTGACCCTCCAAAGCTCTGTATCTCTAAGGACAAGTGCGCCCTCCTTCAGAAATTCACCCAACTTCAATAATAAATAATTATGAGGTGATAAACCCTCACAAACTGAAGAGAAAAGTCACCCTAGGAATGACAAACCCTCCTATGGTGAGATCTACTCCAAATACATTGTTCTCCAGGCAAATTGAGCTTCTCTTTCCTTGACAATGCGCCCCAATCCTACATAAATCCTCAAAATGGTGCCCTAACTCCACAAATCACTGTTGCAAACTGATATGAAACAATGTATAATGGCGAGGGTGGAATATTTCACCACCTTGGGCAAGCTTGGATCAGGAACATAGGAATCTTTCACCTCCTTGCTAATCTCTAGGGTTTGTTCACTCAATACCCTCAAACGCCCAAGCTGTAGAGCTCAAAGATGCAAGTGAGAAATGATCAAGAATGAATTGAGCAAGTTTCCCTCCTTCCTTTTATCCCACCTTCTAATTCTCACTTAAATTATTATTTTGGCTTTCTAAGGTTCTTTTCTCCAATTATTTCATAAATCCACTTTACCTTTTTCATTTTAATATTTGTCACTTTTTGATAATAACTTCAATTATCCGGTGACCCCCTTCTGACCCTCTTAGTCCCATTTTTCTTAATGAGACTATAGCCTAGGGGGAACAACTAGGCTACTAAGTCCCCATGGTCAATATTGTTAGAATTTAAGGGAAAAACAATAGGCTGCCTAGAAACATAAATATTTTTATAAATTCAACTCATTTGCTATTGTAATTTAGGATCAACAAAACATTAAATTTCTGATGCATAATCTAATAATATAAATAAGTAACATAACATAGATCTGAGTATTACCTTATCTATAACAAATAACAAAGGTACTTGATTTGCTGTTGTTACCTTCCTCCAATGTATGCTCAGAAAAATCTTAGTAGATCATGGATCAACCCCTCAGGGTAGATCTCATCATGATCATATGGACAATGTCAAGAATAACTCTTAGGATAGGAAACCAAAAACCAACTCAGTAGGCTGAAAAATTACAGTCCAAGCCACTATCAAGCAATAGGATTGAAAACAAAAATAACACTGTCCAACCTTAACACTTTTAGCCCAAGAACACAAAATTTTGTTTTAACAAAGGAAAAATACCAGCAGTCCAAAACAACCCTAACAATCTAGTTCACAAAGTAAGAATACTAAGGTTGCTAACAAACAAGGTAAGGCAACACATCAAGACACCAATAAAATGTCAAGGCGACATCATTTAGACCATAAATACAGCAAGGCGGCTCAATCAAACCAACAAGGTGGCACCAAAACACCAACAACATACAAGAACCCTTTACGACTGGCAAGGATAGACTCCTACAGGTCAGCGACAGGCATAATCAGTCATGGCTGATAGGGATAAACCCACGACAGGTGGAGAAGACCAAGAACACACAAGAGGGGCTCTGAGAGGACCCTTGTAAATCTGTCCAGAAGAGTCGCAACAAATCTCAGTCTCCAAATCGGCTAGGAGAAGGTAAGTGTGTCAAGTTAGGGATAGGCCACTCCTTATATAGTTTTAGGTAGGTAAGATAGGGTTAACACATTAACCTTTTAGAGTCCACTTTAACATAGATTTAGGGTTAGGTTAACCCCTAAAATAACAAACCAACTAAGACGTCAAGTGGTAAGACCAATAGACTAGGTCAACACGATAATTAAATCGAAGATAAGGGTTTCATGAACATCGCGATCAAATTTCTTTAGGAAGAGGTAGGATCCAAAAATAGAAAATTGAACCAACACATAAACACAAACTTAAGAGGGTAATAACTCAAGCAAAGGGTTTTTATCAATAAACAATAAGACAACGTCAAAAGGTCAAGTCCTTCTTTAATGGCATTTCTGTCCACATGAGTCTCATGATATAACTTATAATCTTTTATCATCCTAGCATACATGGAAAGCTAATGACGTGATCATGCCTTTCTTCTTGACTACTCCTAGGTCACATGAACCATCCCAAGAGAGAAAAAAGTCACACATCATCTCGACTTGGTACTTAAATCAAGAAACTGCCTGGTCTCAGACCAAGATACCCCATAACATATCTGGGGGCCCTAGAATATATCTAGGGGCTTAACCACCAAGGTACACAACCAAGGATCAATCCAAGTGCTAAATAAGGATTCCCTCGAACACATCCAGGGGCCCTAGAACACATCTAGGGATTTATATCATCAAGCTGCTTGGTCCCTGACCAAGAACCCCATAAATACACTAGGGGCCTGTTATCCCCGATTTCTAGGGATAACTAGGAGATCATGTCTCGAGGCCCATAGGTCCTAGACATGGAGTACCGAGAGCAGGATTGACCTAAGCATGGCCCTGGAGGGCCCATCCTTCTTCTTCTTCGCTAGACTTGTCCTGTCAGCAGCAACAACATCCATCACCATCGGCTTGGACTTGCATCAGAAAAGACTCTTGCTTCATGAGGTAATTGGTCCAGGTATCATGGTATGTGTCATGTTTGATCGTTATAACTTTCTCATATATGCATCAGGTTCCTTACATTTCTGATAA
>JASDQU011249426.1:12344-24881 GCA_032191745.1 Picea mariana
CCCAAGTAGAACCAATACTGTCTTCAACATACTTGCATCTGATGATGCATATCTTCATGGCACATGAGTTGACCCCCTAGCTGAATAGGCGGTCAACAGTGACTGAAAAGAGAACTTGCAAGATACTTGGAAATTGAGTAATTGCAAGGCTTATTGTTGATAGTGAACAAAGAGCTCTAAACTAAACATGCATAAAGATTTGAGAGTACTTTTTAGACATGCACGTGAAATGTGAGTGTTATTGTGTGTTAGATTTTTCTTAGCTTGTATGTCTGTTTGAGATCAAAAGATTAAACATGCACCAACAGAAAGAAAGCCAAACCACGACACACAAATCCCCCTAACGGGGATGGAGAAACTGGGCACAAAAGGGCCCGCTTTTATTACACCTATTACAATGAGAATTAAGTTCTCTTTGAGTTTCTCCTTGAGAAATTGGATCCTTATAAGCTTTGGATCTTGAAAATGCAAGAAACAAAATAACAAGAGATGCTTCTTTGATGAAGAAGGAAACCCCTGGATGATCCGAAAGTCCCGATTTCGCCAAAAATCGTTAGAATATTCCCTTGGCTGTCCAATGTCCTGAAAAAAACAACAAACAAAATACTCCAAAATATGCCCAAAATCACTTTGGGACAACTTAGGGAGTACGCCAAATCTTATAGAGAAAATGAAAAAAATGACTAAGTAAAATTTATGCTAAAAACTTGAAATTTTTTAGAGATTTTGGGGCTTCCTTTTAGGACAGTAAATGAAAGCACTTTGATCTTGCCAAATAACAGAAATGAAGCTCTATCAATCATGCATCTTCAAGCCTTTAAATTTTACAGAAAATGAACTAGCAATAAAGGAGCTTTTCTTAACTAGATCTAGCTTTAGATAGATAAAAGAATGCCTAGATCTAAATACTTTGCAAGCGAAATGAAACTAAATTAAAATTTGAATTTAAAATTAGCTTCTCAAACTTGCATGAAGGAAGTAACCAAATAGCTTTTTGAAGAATGTGAGAGGGAGAAAGGAAGAAACTCTTTTTTTCTAAGAATTGAAAAATAAGGGCTATGGAGTCCTTGATGAAGAGTAGAGGGAGCTCTATTCCTTGAAAATCTTGGACAAATGAAGGTTGAAGCTACAACCGATCAATCCTCCAAGCTTGAAGAACCTGCAAACAATATACTTCAACCCTGCAAACACTGTTAACGAAGGTTTCTCCTACATAAACAAAAACTCAGATATGCATGTTAATTTAACCGAAAAGAAGACATGCAATATAAATGTTCATGAATTATAAGAAAATAAATGAGATTAATCAAACTAGATTTACCTCACTCTATTGTATGACAGCATACTTTCAAAGCCTTTGAAAAAGATATACAAGATTGAAGAAAAATATAGATTACCTCATAACAATAGCATAAGATTCAAGCATCCACACATAACATCAACACCGATGGAACTCCAAAGTCTTTTTATTCAATCTTAAATGGCGAAATGATACAACAATATAGATCTATCTTCCCAAAGCTCCAACTAACAATGGAGGAGGGGTATGCTTTCTTAAATAGCAAGAGAGGTGACATTCCCAAGAGAGGTGTGCATGAGCTAAGGAGGAGATGTGCATAGGGTTAGGGGAGTGGCGCATAGGTTAAGTGTGGTGAGTATGGAGTAGAGAGGAGATGGAGTGTAGTGGACTAGGGTGAAAGGGGAGTGATGGAGGTGGAAGTGGAGTGGTGAGGGAGTGAACTCGAGTGAGTGGGGGTGTGAGGGCGAGTTAGGGACATTGGGATGCGTGGCCTCTCTCCAAATGCACCACATGTGCTAAGTGGGGTCGAGTCCTTTCATTGGGATCTCCTCCACGCCATGTCACTCTAGTGAAGTTGCCTACCTCTCTAGTAAACTTGCCCAAGCTTCCAGTTGACTAGGGACAAAGAAAAAACATGTTTCCAAGATGTTCCCCAGTTTTCCTAAAAAATAGGAAATTAATTAAATGACCCCTTTTCCGTAATTTTAGAGTAAAATTCATTTTTTAGTGATAATAATCAAATTTTTGTCTTGAAAGAAGGGAAATAGGGGTTTACATGATACTCTGAATTGGAAAATGACCACAAATATGGCATCTGACAATGTTTGATGCCATATTTTTACAATTTATTGACTTGGAATTAAAAATTTCCATTTTGCGGGAATTTAATTAATTCCATGAAACATTAAAAAAACCTATCAAACCTAGCCGCAATTTCCATAAGACTCAATCAAGATGCCAAGGCCTAACCACCAGCACATACTCCAGTGCTGGAGTCAGTCTTCTGAGTGAAAAAACTTAGAAATTATTTAATTGCCCACAAAGGCAGGCAGAAAAAATAATTAACAAGTGAAAAAAAACACTCTAGAGTACATGTTCGTACTTAGGTCTTAGGTGGCCAATAGCCTTTTACAATATCTCATACTCAGGTCATTTATTACAATGGTGGAAATGCAGAAAAAGGTGGTCTTTTTGAAAGACCGGTTGAACTCTGAACTCTGTCATATGAGCACTGACTGTGCAATATTTGGCTGCTCTTCAGGAAATCCATCTTGTGCAAACTGGTGGATAACATTGGCTCCATATGGGGACGTGTGGTTGATCGTTACATCTGTAGGAGACCATGCGAGAATCCAGAATTATGCTACCTGCATCATGGATGCCTCGTCAGCAATCATATTCATATAAAACCAACAATAAACACAATTTGCAATGATAATATACAAGTACATATAATACAACAAAACATTTAATATACATGTGAATATAGTACAAACAACAATAAATAATGTACAAAAATAGAAAGCATAATGTACAAAGGATAAGGGTTAGAGAGTATGATACAGTAGATGCCCCCATGGGCATTAGATGACCTCTATGAAGAAAAGCTTGAGAAGCTGGCCGTTGACTAGAAGGGAAAACTTATCACCATCCAACCTGTTGAGATAAAATGAATTCTTGCTAGCTGTACCCTGTATGATGTATGGACCTATCCATAAACTGTCAAACTTTCCATGATTCCCTAGATTTTCCCTTCTTTTATCCCAAAGAAGGACTGTGTCCCCTTCCTGAAAAACTCTTTGCCGTGAAGACTTATCAAAAGTCTTCTTTACCTTGTCCTGATTCTTTATGCTCTGATCCAATGCTTTCCTTCTGATTTCATCTAACTCTATCAACTGATCAATTCTGTTATGTTGGAAGTCTTCATCTAGACCATATTTCTGAACAAACTAATACACTGGAAGCTTTAAGTGAATTGGCAAAGTAGCATCGAGCTTGTAGACAATCTCAAAAGAACTCTTCCCTGTGGAACTCTTTTTGGTTATTCTATCCGCCCATAATGCAAACTTAATCTTGTTGTCCCATGACCTCTTATTATCCCCCACTGTTTTCTTAAGAATATTCATTAAGTTCTTATTGCTAGATTCAACAAGACCATTACCTTGGGGATAATAGTTTGAAGAGTGGGACAACACAATTCCATACTTAAAACATAAAGAAGATAACTCTATCGAACTAAAGGCCTTGACATTATCGGTTATAATCTTGGAGGGCACACCGAACCGAGTGATTATCCTATCTTCAAGGAAATCCATGACCACTTTGTCGGTTTTTGACTTAGTGGGTCTTGCTTCTACCCACTTAGTAAAATAGTCAGTTGCTGTAATTATCCAAGTATAACCATTACTTGAATTATCCTTAAATTGACCTATGAAATCAAGCCCCCACTGCTAAAAAGGAGTTTCGACAACAACAGGCTGAAGAGGCAAGGCTGCTAGCTTTTGCTTCCCTGTAAATAACTGACACTGCTGACAACCCTTGACCATTTTATGTACATATGAGAAAATGGTCGGCCAATAGTAACCTGCTCTGAGGATTTTGTGGGCGGTAGTTTTAGCCGCAAAGTGTCCACCACAAAATCTTGAATGGAAGTCAACCAAAAGTCTCTTGGACTCTAGCTCATCAACACACCTGAGTATCACTCCATCGGGGTTCTTCCACCCCAAGCCGTCTTGAATGATACAATAATTTGCTGCTTTCAACCTCAAAGCCCTCCTCTTATGACCAATCAAATGACTTGGGCAAGTAAGGTTTGAAAGAAAATAGATGATATCTGAATACCATTGGTGTTGTTCTAATTTCTGAAGCTCTGGTGACAAGTCTGGCCTAGTTTGATTGTTTTGACACACTAAGTCCAACACTTGTTAATTTCCTTTAGTGAGCATTTGAGCTAACCCTTGACCTTTAATCAACTAACCCTTCGTCAACACCCAAAATGGACTTACCTGGATTCAAGGAGATGCCATACTTTCGACATCTTTCAAAAACCTGCCTAAGATGACTTATGTGATCTGACCTTTCTTTTGAAAAAATTGTTAAGTCATCTTGGTAGATTTCAATGATTTTGTCCATTAATTTATGGAAGGAAAAATCCATGGCCCTCTGAACACTGGCACCTGCATTAAGTAAGCCAAAAGGCATCCTTAGGTATTCAAAAGTGCCCCAAGGTGTGGTGAAAGTAGTTTTGTTTTGATCTTCCTTCCTCACCAAAACTTGGTTATAGCCTGAGAAGCCATCCAACATGGACATAATCTTGGAATCAGTTACCCTTTGAAGTAGGGTCTCCATGTTGGGTAGGGGATAGTTGTTTTTAATGCATGCAAGATTTAAGTTTTTGAAATCAATACATAATCTTATCTCCCCATTCTTTTTTCTGACAACAACTAAGTTGGAGCACCAAGATGAATGTCTTGTTGGAGCAATGATCCCAACATCCAACATCTTTTTAAGTTTGGCTTGAACTAGAGGTGCCAACTTAGGATTTATTCACCTAAGTTTTTGTCTGAAAGGTTTTGTATCATCCTTGAGGGGGATAGTGTGTTGAAACACCTCCTCTTTGTATGCTTTGAGCTCATCATATGTGAAAGAAAACACATCCCTATACTCTTGGACTAAGCTGATCAATTCCTTTCTTTCTTTTTCTGAGGTTCCTTTTTCAATTTTTATAAACCTTGGGACTTCCTCTATCCCAATGTTGATTTCAATATAACTGTCAGGCTTTATTGTTTCTTTTTTCTTTTTGTACATATCATGCCTGTCAAAAATGTCTTCTAGGGCAGCTATTCCTCTAGGAATTGGATTTTTAATTGGATTATCCTCCTCAACATATTCTTTACCCTCCTCTTTGTAGCTGACATTAAATCTGAGAATTCCTTTACATTATGGATGAACCTTAGAACTTGTTCATCATCCTTGAAAACTTGGCAATGGTCAATATTATTTGGGACAGATGACCTAAAGATTATCTCCAACTTTCCTTCTCCTTTCATTAGATCTTCTGAGGGTTGGAGGGTAGAAGCTGCTACAGCTAGACTATTAGCCAAGTTGTTTTGATCTCTAGGGATAGCAATGAGATCCATAGCATCAAAGAATTCTATGACATCCCATATAGCATTTCTGTATCTTCTTAACCTCTCACTTTTGCATGCATACTTGTTTTGCATGCATACTTGTATATAGCATTAGACTTCACCGCAATTTCCAAATAACTCAGACACTATGTTCTAGTATGAGCTTATATACATTCTCACACTAGACATTGGATTTTCCATGCCAAGACCTGCTTGTCAAAACATACTTCGGCTTTGGAGCAAGTCTTTTTTTTGAGTGAAAAAACTTATAAATTATTTAATCTCTCACTAAGGCAAGCAAAAAAAATAATTAACAAGTGAAAAAACACTCTGGAGTATGTGCCCAATCCCAGATCAAGGTTTGCCAATAGCCTTTTACAATATCTTATACTTAGAACATTTATTAGAATGGTGGAAATGCGGAAAACAGGGCCCTTTTGAGGCCTACTGAATCACTGAAATCTGCAAATATGAGCATTTCTTGCTCATTATCTGGTGGCTCTTCAGAAATCCAGCTTGTGAAAACTAGTGGATAACAATAACCATTCAAATAAAGCAGAATTACATAAATTCACTTACATTCATCAACCATTCATTAGGCAAAACCCTAGTTGTAAACCTTCCACCAAGAAAATGTAGAAAATAGCCAAGAAAGAGCCTCCTTCAACAAGTGCGCATCAAAATTTCAGCCAAGAACCCTAAAGGAGGATGCAAATTTCAGACCTCACAAAGAGTGAGTCAAATATGATTATCAAAATTAGATTTTTATCTCTCTACTTATACAATACCAAGTGACCTTAATAAAATCTAGGTCACCAAAAGGTCGACAAGGCCAAAATACCAAATAATATTGTTTTACATTAAATGTCATAAATTAAACCCTAATCAAGCAAAAGTAAGACGTCATGCCCTTTATAGGGTGACGTTAGCCCTTTTAGGGCAGCATTGGACTCTTGGAGAAAAACGTTAGCCCTCCTTGGGCCTCTCCAAGCTGCCACACGTGCCACAACAACCATAACTGCCTCCCTAAAACGTCCACAATGCTGGATTGGGTGACGTCATGGGCCTTCCAAGACCAACGTTCCAGTGGAGAGGGGACAACCCCCTTAGGTAAGGCTCTGCTAGGGTGCCTCTGTGGAACGTCCTCCTCTTCTTCGGTGCAAACCCCTCTGTCCCATCTCTTCCCCCTACTGGGGTCTGAGCATCCATCTGGTGGGCTCTTCAACCCCATGGAGGTTCGAACTAATCATCTCCCCATGTGTACCTGTCTAATATGGTACCTGTCTGTCGGGTATGATCTTGCACATCAACAAATACGCCCTCCATGGGCTCATAAGTCACAGGGATCATAACAAAGTCAATCACATCCAATCATCAATTTTATCAAACATGTGCATAAAACCCCTTCTACCCAGTCAAGTGCTCAAAGACATTATACAAATCTGCAAGGCAAGTTTAGAGGAAGTGACAAGGTGTCCTATTGGGCTAGTGTCCATTAGAAATGGGATGTTTCAGGAAAAGATCAAATCCAAGTCATGTTAATGGATGAGGTGAATAAGGGATGTCCTGATAAGGGGTGCAGTGATAGCAGGGGGATGCAAGGCTTACCTGTGGGTGCCTTTGTAGAAGGCAAGTTGCACTTGTCCTGATTGCAAATTTTTCCAAGCCCATTAATTCCTTTTATTCTTTATTCTTTATTTCTTTTTCTTTCAAGAAGCTAATCAGGGGACACTGCCCTAGAATGGTGACCAGTGGTGGCAATGTTACCCACAAGAACTTCACGAAAACGAGAAGGATGGCTCGTGATGAGACCCACTTTCTCTTGGCCATGCAACCAACAACCACTACCCTGGCATGGTGACCAACTGCTAGTAGTGTCATACCGCTAAGTGCCCATGGACCTAATAGGCTGGCTCGTGATGAGAACCCCTATCCTCCGACTAGGTCTTGTTTTATTATTTTTTATGGGTCCCTCTTGTTTCTTGCTGAGAAGTTTTTTACTGCTTTCTCGGGGATCTATGGGCGAAGCATCTCGAGGTTTTATTTTTAGGCTTTTATCTTTTTCCAGTTGCTTTTACATTCCGGGCCTTTAGCCCCTTCTTCCCACAAGGCAAGGTGCAACCCTTAAATGATTGGCCAACCCAATGCCAAACCAATGTAATGGGATGGATGAGCGGGAAGTAAGATGGAAAGTTATAAGTATGACGGGAGCGGACGATGACTTTTCAGAAATCCCCCCCAGTGGCAACTCAAAACCTATGGGCACAAGCTTACTAGGGTATCCTGTCATTCCCCCTAGACATGGTCAAGTGGATGAGTATAAAATCCAAGCACTCGTTAGAAACAAAAAGAATTAAATGCACATATTCAAAGGTTTCAAGGATCAAAGTGACACATACCATGATACCCGGACTCATTACCTCATGGAGCAAGATCCATCTCTGCTACAGAACCAAGTTGAGGTGATGGATGTTGCTGCTGTTGACAAGATGGAGGCGCTAAAAGGAAGAAAAGATGGGCCCTCCAAGGCCACGCTCAAGTTGATCTGGCTCTCGGTACTCCATGTCTAGGACCTATGGGCTTCGAGACATAATCTCCTTAGTTATCCCTAAAAGTCGGGGATAACATCTAGCTCCAACTCGAGGACATGTGCTTACCGTAGAGCGCATGAGAACCTCAACATCTTTGGCATAACATGTAACCTGCTTGATTTCAATAAAAACTATCAGTAATAATTTGGGGTGGTGATATCACCCCCAACTCATATATATAAAACTGAAAGCAAACATATGTACAAGTGTGAAAGTAAAACTACTCTAGCATGCAATGCAAATGGTATATGCAATGAATGTAAATGCCTATCGTTGACCACATATTCAACCAGGGGGTCAACTCCATGTACCATGAAGGTATGCTTCATTAGATGCTAGCAAGTCAGAGACTATTTTGTTCTACAAGGCATTTTTGGCCTTCAACACATATTTTTGTAATTGGAATTTCCGCTCCCCTGCGTGGGATAATAATGTAATAGGTCTACATGGATCATAGTTAGGTCAGTTTCCTTAGGATTTCTTCATTAGGAGATTTCCTTTCACTGAGTGTTTTTTTTCCTCAGGTTATCAATTTGGCTTAATTAGCCTTATTAATTTCCCTTGAGTTTTTCACTTTCACAAATAATTCCTCCAAAGTGGTGAAAGGCGTTCTAATGGATTCATCCTCTGGTAGCTAGTGTTTAGGAATGATGTAAATGACCATGTAAGACATCTCAGAAATTTTCGCAGAATTTCGTCGAGTCTAGATAGGTTTTTTTAATTAATTAAAATTGCCTAAGGTTTGGTAATTTAATTAATTAATTTTAATTAATTTTTGATAAATAATGTAAAAACTAGGTCCTTGGGATTTTGCTAGGGGTATTTGTGCTCAAAATAAATGGAATGAGACCCTGTCACTGTTGGACCAAGTTTCAGCTCAGTTGGACAACTTTTGCTAATTGTTTGTCCATAGGGAGTCTTAGTTAGTCAAAACAACAATTTTAATTGCTAGTCATGACATAGGAAAAATGTCATTTTTGTAATTCTTGAGCAAATTGAGTAAAGTAAACGTGAGAGATGATGAGAAAACACTTTAACCTTTTCCAACCCTCACATCACCCTCTCACGTAGCCATTAAGCAAAAACGTCACTTTCCCTAGAGAGGTGTGCCCCCCTTTTAGAAAGTCTCCAAAAAGTAAAAAAGTAATAAAAAAATTAATGGGAGACTTATTCTATCCCTTGGTGCACCTCCCTAGACCCTACAACTAATCATTTGACTTGTCAAAGCCTTGCCAACTCTCTCCAACTCATTTCCAGTTCATCCATCCATGCCAAAACCCTAACTTACCAAAACACTAAAAGTGTCGTTTCCTTGATGTGTGACACTTGTAACTCATCCAAGAGGGGTAACTTTGTCTTCCCAAGTATAAATAAGAGCCCTCCCTCACTCATTTCTCACAATTCTCTTCAGTATTGTTAAGCTACCATTTTCTTGCCATTCCCTCTCTCTCATTTCTCATCTTGCTTCCATTCCATTTTGCTCTTGGAGAGCTTGGAGCAATTAGTTGCTACAACCTCTCCCTTCTTCAATAAGAAAAGGCTTTGGAGGAATCTTGGAGTACAAGATTGTGTCTTGGTATTCCATGCATATGAGGTGATTTGTTCCATTGGATATTTTTGTGGGATATTGAGTAGTTTGCTTGGGTAAATTAGTTTGCTTAGATAGGTTTAGCAATAGTGTAGTTGTTGGCCTAAATGTGTTGTATTTGCTAATGATATAAACTTTGTTGTGTTGTTGGTTTAGTGCAATCCATTATCTACTCTTGTCTCACGTTTTGTTCAGAGTTTGTAGGTTGTCTCAAGAGCTTTGTTGGGATAGATTTGAGTAAGAATCTACCTTCATAGCTTACTAAAACTTCATAACTTTACCATTTCATTTTCTGTTATTATATCATTCAGATTTTGGTTGCTAACACTCTTAGATAGGTCATTTAAACACATAAATTTTTTGATATTTGTATGCAGAAAATTTCTGTTACAAAACATAAATTTTCTTAACATTTTTGGGTGTGTTGCAACATTTCTAGCAATCAATAACTTGTTGGTTTTTGTAGGTTCTCACCAGGTCAAGGGTATATGCTGCCCATTTTCAGTCACAACACACTCCAAAGGCCCGCCTTTTTATGTGGTAACAAAACCCTCTCTTTTCTCTATCTTTTTAAGCATTGTAAGCAAGGCCAAAGGGGGTCCCCAAGTGGCTTGCCTTCTTGTTTTAAATTTCTGTTTTCATTTTTTGTTTTTGTAAAGTATTAGTTCCAACACCTTGGGTGTGAAGTTGGCCTAGCCAACCCCCATATAGTATCCCTAGCTTAGTTGTGGATGTCTAATATGCTTATGCTCATGGTTAAAATTATCTAGTATTAGATCTCACACATAACTAAATGCTAGTTTAAGCCCATGGAAGCATAGGATTAAATCTTGTGCTTTGTTATTTCTTTACTTGCAAGCTCTTGTTTCTTAAGAATCTATCTTTCAAGTTTGCATATAAATTGTGTAAGGCAATCTCTTTCATTTCATCATTCCTTTCAAGTTCTTTGTATGCTCTACATGCTATAATCTAATAATTTAGAACTTCATTATTTGTTGTTTCTAAGTTTCGGTTTTGGCCCTTTTTGGCACTTTTTGGGCAAGTAAAACTCACCTTAACACATCTAATCACCTAAAAACACTTAGTCCATAGGCCTAACAATAAATTAGACTTAATAGGACACCTCTACTAACCCAACTTTGCTATTTAAATAAGGACTAGAGGAAGCAACGGAAGGTGATAGGCCGGGGACAATCTCGTGGTGCTCAACGTCCTTTCCGGGAGTACTCTTTTCCCTTGCGCTGACCTGTGGAGCTAGGGTAGGCCTTGTTGCCATACTTTTTGAGAACCCAACAGTTACTTGGTACAAGCGGGGGGAGTATTGGGTTGACACTTAGCTAGGATTGAAACTTTACTTAATAAATCTTTAATCAATCTTTAATCCACAACTTTGGGCAATCTATTTAACTTATCTTTTGGTGATTTACATTTACAGTTGCAAGCACTCTTTCACTTTCACATTTACATGCAATTTTAATTTATGTTTTGTGGATCAATTATCTAAGTGGTCATATTTGTGTTTTGGGACACCTTTCCTTTCAAGCATCTTTCATTTAAGTGATATCCATATTCTTGGTGTGATCCCTCAAGAAGTTGCGCATCATCTTGGAGGCACTATCTTGTTGGGTCTTGAGTGATTTTATTGCCGTTGAAAGCAGTCCAATAGAGTAATGCATCCTTTGAGGAGACACTCTATTGTGAGCATGCTAGGCTTTGTGTGATGATGAATGCATCCACTTAAGTATTTTTAAGTTCTTGCACATACAAGCGATTGTTAGTTGGTGCCTTGTATATTTGTATTTCCATATCTTGTATCCATTGTATCTTTGTTAGTATAACTTTGTTGTAATCCTTAGATATTCTTTATTGTACCTTTGTATCTAGTTGTATCTAACCTTGTTGTAATATTTGTAATTTTGTAACTTTTGTGTAATCAACACCACTTAAACTTAGTTGACTCCTTGCCCAATCTTAGGCACTAGTCTTAGTTGTCCTAGGAAAAGGTTTAATTGTCATCTTATATTGTTGGACCTTGCATTGTTGCCTTTGCATCATAGGATAGATTCCCCCCCCAACCTTTAATTAATTAAAACCAACTCTTAGAACTTAAACTCTAAATCTCATCTAGAAACTAGGGTCTACCCCCCTTGGCTTCCCTAGGAGTAAGCCTAGACAAAAGAGGTTCAAGTCAAAGTGACAGCGTGGGCTTTGAACCTAGGCATTCTGCCTTCAAGGACACACTAAGCGAGTAGGACTTATATTACATTTGCAAGTGTGTATTAGGACAACAACATCTTTGACACCGTTGTCGGGGATAAGTCTTTTATCCTTGGTCTAAATGACTTAACTTATTTTTTAAGAACTGAACAATAAACTTTAGTCCCTAAAATTTTTTGAGCTTGCATTGGTTGTTTTTGTTTGCTTTCTGTTCAAGTGGCGACTCCATTGAACAAATCTATCAAGTATACTATAGGGAGCAATCCTTGTAGGCTGCTTGAAAGTCTTGGAGACGAAGCACTCATTAATATCCAATTCTTGTTTCCACGGAATAATCTAACTTTTGTTTTTTTTCTTGTTATTGCTTTGTTTGATGCCCTTGTCTGTTTGATAAACTTGGTCATTTGGCGACTCCACTTTAAAATAATTTGACAAAGTATTTTTCAAGAAGGAACTCACGACTTGTTTTGGCTTCATCCTTGAACTTGAGAAAGATTTTGGATGAAGCTAACATGTTTCCCTTGTTGTCGGATCCCTAGTAATCTTTTGGGTCCTAGATTTTTTCTTCTTCAATGAGCGACCTCACGAAACCTTTTGATTTTTCAGGAATAGTTGGTTATCCTAATAATATACCTGAAAATGTTATTGAGAATGTGCTTAAATTTCATGATGGTGGTGATGCTTGTGCTCATATCGAGGCCTTTTGGCAAT
>JASDQU011249428.1:0-10727 GCA_032191745.1 Picea mariana
TTAACATCTCTTCTAATATTTATTTAATTGGAATGAGGTTGAAGAAGTCTATAACCTTTGACATCTTCAGAATATCCAACAAAAATGCACTTCTCACTTTTTTGTTGTAATGCTTTCCTTTCCTCAACAGTAATGTGAACCCATGCTTCACTACTGAACACATGGAAGTGGCTTCCATCTGGTTTGATTTTAGTCCATGATTCTTTCGGTGTTATATTTTTAAATCATTTGTGGGAGTGTGGTTTAGTATGCAATTGACATTATTGATGACTTCCACATAGTAATGAAGACTTAATCCCTTAGATTGGATCATACAATTTTCCATTTTCATTAACGTTCGATCTTTTCTCTCAATGAAACCATGTTGTTGTGGTGTATATGGAACAATATGTTACATTTGAATGCCATGTGTAGTGCAGTAAGTTATGAATTTGTTGTTAACATATTCACCTCCAATATTTTTTCTTAACCTCTAAAATTGATGTCCATATTGTTTTTCTACAAGGGCCTTATAGGCCAAAAACATGTCAAAAACTTCACTCTTAACTTTTAAAAAATAAACCCGATTACGTATGTATAAGTCATCAATGAAATTTAAGAAGTATTTGAACCCAAAGAAAGAAGACTGCATAAATCATTATGAACAACTAAAAGGGGGTCGAGGCATGCCAAGAGGCACGTTTGTCAAAAAAAATTTGATGATGTTTTTCAAGAAGACAATTGACACAAACACCATGTTTGCAAGAAAGGAGAGGAAGGTCAGTCATCATACTTTGATTACATAGTTTATACAATGAGTGATAGTCTAGATGACCAAACCACACATGCCAAAGTTTGTTCAAGTCATCGCTATGAGAAATAAAAATTGATGGAAAAGATGATGACCCAAAGTTGTCAAATTTATACAACCCAATAATATCATCAACAATTATAGTTGTTAGGAAATACTTAGGTTCTTTTAAATCTTTGATTACAACTTGGTGAGGCAAAAACTCCATTATTTTACCTTCACTTGAATGAGTGATCTGATATACTGATAGAAAATTACAAGAGAGACTTGGAACACATAATACATCATTAAAATGGCAATCATGTAACTGAACTATTCCAAACCCTACAACATTAAGAGATCTATCATCACCAACAAATATTTGTTTGGTGTTACATTCATTAAGAGCATAAAAAATAGCTTTATCGTTAACCATGTGATAAAGTGCTTCAAAATCAATAAGTCGCTCATAAGAAGAAGTAGTAGATGTTGCATTGAAGGAGAAACCAGGAGCAGAAAGTGCATCTCCATGAGAAGAAGAGTTAGAATAAGAAGAACCAAGATTGAAGTTGTGCTTCTTCATTCCTACTTCTAAGGCCTCCATCTTTTTAAACCATTAAGACTCTAGATGACCATCTCGCCCACAAAAATTGCAATGCCTGTGAATCTTATTACTTTTTTGTTTTTTTCATTTGTCACTAATGAGAGTAGAATCTAGATAATAGGGTTTGGGACCCTTGTTTTGTTTGTTGTTGTGAGGATGTTGTTGTGAGGATGTTGTTGCTTTGGATGCTTGGTTTTATCTTTATTTTGGGCCACTAAGGCTCTGTCAGATGTACATATGGTGTTGATCACAAAAGGACTCAAGACATGGTTTTGAGTATGAAGGTCCTAAAGCTTCTTTGGTGGAGTAAAAGGTAGATGCAATAACAGAATATGCACCACCAAGCTTATCAAGAATAACATATATACATATATCGCCCTTCATATCTATTTTATTGTCTTGAATTAAAATTCTAAGTGTTTTGAACTCGGATATATAATCTTCAATGCAAGTGAAATCATTGAGATTTAAATTCATTAATTGGTTTTCAAGCACGTGAGCTTGAATCACATTTTTTTACCAAATATCTTTTCCAGCTTATCCCAAGCTTCAATTGAGTCATTAATTCCTTGAAGGTGAAACCATAAATTATGAGAGATGGACATTCTAATTAATCCACATGCGTTATCATTTTTATTATCTCGGTTGGCCTTCTTGTTGACATCAATGGGGACTTTTTATTTTCCCAAGGTGATCTGGTACATTCCTTTACTTCGTAGTACATCCTCTTTATGGGATTTCCATGAGAATTAGTTGGTATTGCTAAGAAAAATATCACTTGGAGAAGTTATATTAAAATATTTATGTAATATGGATTTAAAAGCTTAAACTATTTGTTTGGATGGAAAGTCCTCAGAAAAGTAGCTAGTTTAAAAAAAATGACTCTAAAAAAAGACTTCGGATGTGAAAGTTATGCCCTTTTAAAAAATGTATAAAAGGTAACTAAAGTGCAATGTGGCAGGTGGAAGTTGATGTAACATCACCCCGACTGATTTTTTTTGTTAAATACAACACCTCTAATCATTTTTTCATCATTGCTATGTTAAAATTATTGGTTGGCGCCAAGGTGAACAATACTACTCTTAATGTTTTATTTTCACATGACAGGTTAAACAAATCTTAAGCGATGATACTATTGAAATATCCTCATAACCCCAAGGTAATATGTAATTGTATTCGTTATATAATATAAATGCCAGATTCTTCCTAGCTAGTATATTTACTTTCCATACTCTAGTTTGGTATTTACATAGCATTGATTCTTTGTCGTAACTCTTTCTAGGCTATAGTTTTCAAGTTGGTAAGGGCACACACCAACCCTTAAACAGGTATACCATTCATCAACACATAAACTGGTCATGTTAGTTCTTAATACTTACTCCTCAATTCTATTATCACTCTTAAGGATGGGTAAAACATGTGTAACCTACTTGAAGGTTTTAACCCCCTTAATCCCAAGGGTAAAAATCATATTCCTTTCCAATATTATTATCCCTGGTTCACCCACAAATTTGTATTGATTTCATTAGCATGATTTAAGGTATCAATCTTATTAGAGTCTTGAACACATATCAACTCCCATCCTTTGAAATACGATACCAAAGGTATATAAATAAAGTATTTATTGCAATATTTGTATGATGCCCACCATACCAGGTTAAATATGGGGTATGGTGCCCCGACCAACACAACATTAAATGAATAGAAAAACTATTGTACGTGCTATTACTTGACGCAACCCCCTCTTACCTACTACTATCAATTGTATAGGTCTAATGGAACCCCGGCCATATGAACTCTTCCATTTCAGAGTTACTTACCAATTAAAAACTCGTCACATGTCTAGTTCGTGGATGGTGTGATAGCTCAAACCTAGAGTTATCTTCTATTGAGAATCATGCCATTAATTTCCATTACTCAGGTTCTCATACTATCAGGGTTTTGAAGTAGACAAGATTTCCATCATCGGAACTTTACCTCCTTTTCATTTTTTAGTATCTCTCAACAAGGAAGGACTTTGGTTCTACTCTCACAGAGACTCATCGCTTGTTTTCTCATAAGAATAAATGCTCTGGTAAGTATTTCTATAAGGATCTTTGTAACAATTGCTTCACGCATTGTTACCTGTGTTATGTTTTTAATTGCTTCTGGAACCAAGTATTCCACCCATGCTAACTATGTGTTAATTCTTGGTGGAACATGTTGGAAATAAATAATATGACAATACTATCAAATGAGAGGGGAAACGCCTCCCACACATAACCCATAACTTTGTTGCAAGCTAAGTATGCCTAAACATTTGTATCTTATGGTTGATTTTGATTCTTCCATTCCTTACAACAATTTGCACTTGTATATAATTGAATTAGGCTATAAGTTTGATATTTTTAACCATATGTGTTTTCTCGTTTTGTTTGCAAACAAGGTTATTCTTCGGAAGGCTTCACTTCCAAACCCATGATCACATTACTCTCTTCAAGGGATATGTCGACCAACAAACCCTCATTATTCGGCAATATTTATCCATAACTCTTCAGGTAATTTTAATGGGTTTATCCTATTTTTATTGGTTTTAGAAGTATCCCCTCTATTCTTCTCTAGATAACTGTAAATTCTCTCCTTCTTGTCACAGAGACAACGGCCTCACGACCAAGAAAAATATTACATCGAAGCCGATGTTGAGCTTTGTAATCAATCATAGGTGACTCCTTGTAAGTCTTTTGCAGGTAAAACCCATCACCCAACACATCTCTATTTCGGTTGATCATTCCTATTAAACATTATAAGTTTTTACATCTAAAATTTGTGTCTATCTTTTGTTACAGATGAAAGGTACTTCATGATACTTGTGGAAATACCTTATGTTAATCGTCGACACAGTTAACCCACAACCTATTCAAACTTAGGGTTTCGAACTGTAACCAAAAGGTAACAAATGTATCGTTGTCGACTCAAGAAGGTCAGTCGTTCCTTAGAATCTTTATGGTTTCTTTGCTACGTTGTGACCACCAATATGATTGAAGTGATTTTGTTACATTTGGCAAGGGTTCTTGCCCACACCTGTCTTTATGCAAGCTTTCTCTGTAATGATTTACTCCTGACTTGACTTTCTAGATTTAGCAGTCGACATGTTGGTGTAAGGATTCTAAAGAAATCTATTTATTATTCTTATAATATCTCTATAGTAATTTCGAGGTCAATTTTGTAGCTACATAATGTCTTAATATATAAGATTCATTCCTTTTTATTGTATATATACATAGTGTTTACCCATTTATTTATATTCCTTGAAAGTAATAAAGAGAGTCTAGTCTATGGCAACAATTGCCCTGCATGTTATTGTTATTCTATTTGAGCAACAAGAAATTTGATTTGTTCTAAGATAATACAGATATTGTTCTTGTAGTTATGCTTTACACAAAGAATATTTCCCTAACCAGTGTTTTTTACTATAATCAAAGGTTACTCATGTTAGTCCATTTCTATGTTAAATGAAGAAAAATATTGAGAGACAAAAACTTAAAACTCTCTACAAATAATTACAATAACAAACTAGCTAAAGATTCTATGATTATAATTCACTATGTATTTTTTTCTTGTATAAGGGTTTTCTCTAGCAACATACTATTAAGAAAATATTATGTAACAAAATGATTAGCATCAAACCAGTATGAAAATGATTTCACCGATCATCTAAACTGTAGATATTAGAGCTAATAATTCTAAAGAAATTAATTGACAAATATATATATATATATATATGCATATCTGAACTGCAAAGTTTTAATGGGAAAAACTGAGGAGAGAGTCCATCTCCTCCCAACCATAGACTAGAGCAGCTACAATGTGCTATCTTTGGTCACCCCTGAACCAAATACTTTATTCCACAAGAAAAATGAGAATGCCAAGAACCTTCTCTAGGTAATTTCCAGAACTTGGCTCTTTTTCAGAACCACCAAGCTCTAATTCAGCAAAAATACTCAACATCGTCTTGTTTACACCATACTTTTTTTTCCTCCCCCTTGTTTTACCAAGTTGAGAATAATAGGCTGCCTAGGTCTTTTCTTTCTTTTTCTAGTTAGCCTTCTCCCTAACTTTTGGGAGTCTTGGCCTAACTTCTTGCTAGCTTGTTTCCTAACCTCCCACACTCTTGGGGGTAGGTCCACACTTGTCCTCATGGACAACAATCACTTTTACCCTGGTGGTTTCTATCTTTTTTTCACTTTTCCCATGGAATAAAGTATTTATCTTATCATAGTTGGGTTCTCTCATCAATTTATCTCAAGTAATTTAAAATAAAATAAAAATAATATTTACATAAATGTTTTTCACCATCAATTATCTATGGTGATAAAAAATGTTAATCAAAGTTTTTCCCAATGTCATAATTCAATAACCACAGCCAAATAAATTTACTCAAATATTTAATTTGGAGGGATGTTAGAGTTTACCCACATGGTGATGGATGCACAATGAGGTTGTTGAGTAAAAAAATTGTCTTTGCTCTCTAACTTTTCCTATAAGCTCACTTTTACAAATAAGTTTCTTATCAAGTGACCCACTTTTATAAAATAAGTGAGAATTATTTTTATAACTAAGTTACTTTATAAATTAGTAACTTGAGAAAAAAAATATTAAAGTTACATTATAGTGATTCAATTTTATAATTTAAGTAAAATGCACTTTGCAATAAGGTGTTGAGCCCTCGATAAGCCCCTTTATTTTTGGAAACATTGCTTTCATTTGCATTTTATTTTGTCTTGCTTGATTTGAAAGGATGTTTAGATGGTTTTGTTTCTTTGATTGTTTGGTTTTGTGTGTTCCTTACAATCGATTATTTTGGTTTTATCTTCATCAAATGATGATTTAGTGATGTAATGTTGTTAGAATAAAATTATTAAGGAAATATCATCCATACATCCAACTTAATGATTATAATTTTGATGATGTGATTGTCGTGCCATGTAAACCTGTGTTTTATCGCATTTTCCTCACATAAGTAATAATTGTTCCTTTTGAGTCTTTTTCTCCCTCCTTATTCAACATCATTTGCATGTTCATTTGAACTTATTCAAGTTGATTCCAAGCCTCAATTTGTGTAAATTGGATTGTCATGATGATTCGACAGTCTCGTCAAGGTTTGGTTTCTGGTGCATAAATGATTTAGTTGAGGGTTTTGACGGATTGAAATAATTTAGTTAAAATTCAAATTCTAAGAAAGATAATATGCACCTTAAAAGAACATATGTTAAGGAGTGGAAGCGAGCTAACAATTTTGAATTTGCATAAAGCATTATTCTTTATGAGTCTTGAACTTTTACTTAAAATTATGCATTTTCTATAAATTTCCTCTCTTTGGAAAAAAAAAATCAACTCAATCGAGGTTTTCTCATATGCATTTATTATGTGCCTTGAAATATTATATATCAAAGTTTGGTGGCAAGTAGATAGTTTTCACTTTAAGCAAAGTATTAATTTTTTAACAAGCTCTTACTTTCATTAAAAAATGATTGTTTGCATTATTTTTCCTTGTACGCGAATTTGATTATTCTTTATGAAGCTTATTGAAATTGTTTTCATTGAAAGTTTGGTCATAATAACATTCTTCATCAATGAGTTTTATAAGAGCCTTTGGCATATATGCATAGGAGGATCATTTGGTTGCATCAGGCAAATATTAAACTTTTTAATCCTTTTGGGGCATGGTTAAGTTTCATATCTCAAGGAAAAAGGAACTTCACTTGATAACCACAAACATTTATGTGCATAATTAAAGGTACTACGATGGTTACCCTAAACGATTACATATTACTCTTAAATCATGTCACCAATTCACTTGACCAACAAATAAAACCCGCAATAAAATCTTAGAGGTTGTTGTTATCTTTTTAAACTTACATTATATAAGGATTGACAATGATTGTTTTCCGTATTGTATCGTCATCAATGATTCATTAAAGTAAACCTTCGGGCTATTAATATTGAAAGTTGGAAAAGAAAAAATAGTGAACTGGTTTCTACTTTCGGGGCTATTCATTTTCAGCATATCTGCAGAGAGACAAATATGGAGGCAGACAGGTTATAAAAGAAAGCCCTGTTGGCAGTGAGTGGAAGACTTTTTTATTATTCCTGGGATGGAGAAACTGTTGTAAATGTCCATCACTTTGACATTTACTAACTGAATTTTGTGACGATCTTGGTATCATTGTATTGGTTTCACAGTTCTTGGTCCGTCTTGTTAGCTTGAGGAGCCATATTGTTTTTTGATCTTTGATGTTTTTGTATGGAAGCTCTGGATCAGCTCTTTAAATAGCTAGAGGGGGTGTGAAGATCATTGCAAATCGGCATATTAAAAAGTCGGTGATTTCTGAAAATTTATATTCTTAATATAATTAGTGCAATTTTCTGCGAGAAAAAAAGGATTCCTTTGTCATGAGTAGTAACTATGTGTACATAGAAGAGATTGATCAAATTTGTAATTTAATTGTTTATGGTAAAATTCCTTGTTTTGATATATATATATATATATATATATATATATCAAATTTGTAATTTAATTGTTTTTGAGGTGAAGTTTATGATCACATTGATGAAGTGTTTATTTACTCTTTGAAAACCAGAATTGCATAAATATCACCTTGTTATCACTTGATTGAACATTGACTTTCATTTTTATCGACATGCAAGTCTACATGTTTCATCATTGGAGATAGGGCGCAAAGATTGCATCAAATGTTACAACTCAACATGAGTTAGTTTGGATTATCATCAATTCAACTTGTTGGAGTAGGAAAGTTCGTACGAGATCACTAAATCTACTAGAACAAGGTTTATACTACAAATTTGCCAAGAAATAAGGACTTTGATCATATTGGTGGAAGAAGCCACATGCTTGAGGATCCAATGCGTTGAATCCGCCCACCTAATCGTTGATTTGCTGGGAAAATTCGATTTAATGACTTGCATCGTTGGCCTCAGTGTAGGGTTTGAATACCACGAATAAGAAAAAGAGAAAAAATCATGGTGAAAAGAATAAGCCCAAGAACGCAGGTCGTGTGATCTTTGTACCATGCCATGTGATATTTGTACCATGAGTGTGTTGAGGCATTGCCAATGAGGTGCAAAGAAAAATGACGATTTCATAAAGGAGAAGTCACCCAAACTTGTGTCAAGGTTTGCTAGGGTTTTATGAAGTTGCGCCCAAAGAAATCAGTTGAGATTGAGGAAGAAAGGACAACTATGCCTCAAAATCTCAATAAGAAATCAACTCATTTTTGCACAAAGTGCCACGTTTTCCCTAAGATCACAGAGGAAAGAATACCAGAAGTCCAATGAAGACATCAATTCATTGATAACAATCACACATCCAAAAAATCACAGTTTTTTACATCACAGAGACGGTGTGTCATATATGCATAGATATTGCCATTAGTTTTAGTGGCACGATTCTCACCCCAAAATCACTAAGGCAGACGAGAATCATGAAAGAAGAAACATATGCAAAGATAGAAGCTAGTAGGCAAAGGGGGGAGAATCAAATGTAACCAGCTCTCAAAGAAAAAAGGTCACAACTATATCTAGATCAAGGGGATTTTGTTTAATGAACTCTACAATACCATTGTGAAATAATGCTAGAAATACTAAAGCGATAATACCAAGGGAAAAAAAGGTTACTTAGAATGAAGGATTCTAGTTGACCAAATTGCAAATGGAGGGATGGTCCAGTTAAGGAGAATCATTGCTTAGCTATAAAAGAGAGATCAAAAGGAAAATAAAGAGAGGATTGAGGAGCACACTATCGTGTTATTGAAGGTGTTCCAGGGAGCTGGACCGGGGGGATTTTTGGAGGCTACAAGGGTAGATTTATCTTGCTAGGAAGCTCCAGATTCTTTCTTGAACGAAGGTTGGAAATTCATGCATATGAGCTTGTGCATTTATGTCAAGAAAAATGAAGAATTGAAAACCCAATAGATGGACATCTGAAATGAAGACTTGTATATTTTTATCAAGTTTATTAAAGAATTGAAGGCTAATTCATAGTTTATCCAGACAATTGTACATTTCTATCTATTATTTATTCTCTGCAGATTTTTTCAATTTGTGCATTTATGTTAATTGTTCTATGTAGGGAATTATTATGAACTGACTATGGATTTGATTGCAGACACATTTTTTAATATCATTTCTATGTGAAATATTTCCTAGTTGAATGTGTTGAGAGTAATGAACTACTTCTTGCTTTTAGTAGTCATTGTATGCTTGCAATCAACCTCTTGCCACTTTTAGATTAGGATTAAAATAGGGTTTCATTGGAATAATTAAATAGGATTGCATTTAGGATCCAAGAAAGCTTCACGGAAATCTCCTTTTAAGGAGCAATCTATTTGGTGGAAACCGGGCCCACATACCGGAGGATGTTACCATACCAAATGAATAAAGGCCTAATTGGGGTCTTGATTGGGTTATGATCCCCTGTTGTGGGAGGGAATTTTCCCAATTTTAAACAGTTGGTGCTAGAAGGAGGGTGGATGACAAGACAACCCTGTGGAGTCATTCGTTCTTGTGAATACATTTAACTATTAATGGCTCTTAACCGAATTCTTGTATGGGAATGTTTTTTCACTTTACCATCTGCCATCATTCCCAATAATACATTTTCACTGTTGTCTAAAATTAATTTTGATGGAGAACGAAAGGTATATGCTCGTGAGCATCTCCTTCAGTTTATTGATATTTGTTTTAATCACTCGATTACTAATGAAGGTGTTCTATGCATGTTGCTAGCTTTCACTTTCAAATAGTGTGTTAAAAAATGGTTACAATCTCTTCCTCTCCACTCTATTCATAACTGGAAACAATTTAAGAATCAATTTCATAAAAAAATTCATAATTATTCCTATGATGAGTTATGCAATGAATTGCAGGATCTACGAAAAGGGGAAGATGAATCGACTGAATATTTTCTATCAAGATTCTTGTTTATTTGTCATAGATTTCCTTTGGTCAATCAGCCTTCTCGGATTGAACTATTTGAGCATTTCCTATATCTTAATTCTCTTTTTATCAAGCAGGACCAATTAGTTAGTGTTCATGTGATATCATATTTCGATGTATGTGATGAAGTTATATGTGTTTCATAGGAGAGTGCTAGTTTTATACAAGATTTTGATCTTTTAACATCAACTCTTCATACTAATAAACATGTAATATCTTGCATAGAATGTTTGAGTTCCGATCTTTTGGAGACCCTTGTGGAAGGAAAAAACATGAAATTACCTCATGTTTATGACAAGATAATACAAGTTCAAGCAGTGGTCATGACACATTCTTGTCATTCTTCTTTATCCATAGGAT
>JASDQU011249430.1:554-16768 GCA_032191745.1 Picea mariana
GCTTGCTTGTAGGAACAAAGAGATGGTCGAGATGGCATAACAATTTGTCCTGAATGTGAAAATCGGTGAAAATAGCACATGTACCCAAGAGATGATAGGTGGTGGTGAATTCAAGATCTTGCTGATAAAGTTGGGGCCACTCAGATGCCTCATGTCCACAGGAATGGAGCACAATGGTGAGTACAACCATGAGAGGTCGACTGAGGTAGTCAAAGACACAATTTGAGCTCCATGTATTATACTTGATGTTGAGATGGAACTTCTGCAGGTAGCTGGACCACTTCTGATGGAGTTCGTTCTACAATTTCCCCTATGTCTGTCTGAACTGCAGAAGCTTGTGATCAATGTGGATGATCGTCTCCTTTCCCAGAATGTAATGTTTCCATTGAAGACATGCTTGGACAATGGAATGCATTTCCTTGTCATAGGTGGGGTATTTCCAGACAATATCTGAGAGTGTCTCACTATGGTATGCCACCAGATGACTGTGCTGAGTGAGAACTATTCCTACAACATAGTCAGATGCATCAGTCTCAATCTAGAACGATTGTTGTAGACTGGGCAAGAAGAGTACTGAAGCTGAGCACAAGCGATGCTTCAGATCATCAAATTCTTGTTGTTGTTCCTTCCCCCACACAAAATTTTCCCTGCCACCACCCTTGGTCACTTGGGTGAGGGCCCATGCAATATGGGAGAAGCCCAACACGAACCGTCGGTAGAAGTTGGCTAGTCCCAAGAAGCTCCAAAGCTCGGTTAGTGTGGTCGAGGATGGCTAGTCATGAATGAACTGAATCTTAGTTGGATCAACATGTAACCCATGATCATCAACAATGTAGCCCAAGTATTGGACCATGTTCGTGCCAAAGGAGAATTTTTCCAAGTTGGCATACAACTTGTGCTACCTTAGAGTGCTCAAAACTTGTTGAATATGCCGCATGTGCTCTTCCCAAGTTATGCTAAAGATGAGAATGTCATCAAACTATACCACCATAAAAGAGTTGGTCAAGGGTCTCAATACATCATCCATCAATCTCATGAAAGTGGTTGGTGCATTTGTTAAGCCAAAGGGCATGACCAACCATTCAAAGAGACCTTCTTTGGATTTGAAGTTTGTCTTTCATACATCAACTGGTTCGATGGGAACCTGGTGGTAGCCAGACTTTAGGTCAATATTCTTGAATAAATTCCCCCCCTTGAGTTGGTCAAGAAGGTCATCAATCCTGGGAATTGGGTACCCATTCCTGACTTTGATTTTGTTTAATGCTCTGTAATCAATGTAGAGTCGCCAGGTCTCGTCCTTCTTCTTCCCCAGTACAATCGGGCTTCCACAAGGGGAGGAGCTAGGTCTGATGTGCCCCTTTTGAAGAAGCTCTTGGATCTGACACTTGATTTCATCATTTTCCATCAGCGAATGATGATAGACTGATCCATTAGGAAGAGGTGCACCGAGGGTCATATCAATTGGATGCTTGACTTGGCAGTGTGTCGGTACCCCAATGGATGAGGAGAAGATGTCTATGTACTCTTCCACGATCCCATCCACTTGCTTCTACTGCAAAGAGAGGCTCTGTGTAGATTCCACAGATGTGGGAACAACCTTCTTCTTACTGTGAGCACGGATCACAAAGAAGATGAACTTTCCGGTCTGTGAAATGACCTTATTGCATTGCTTAGCAGAGATTAAAGAAATAGTGGTAGGTGATGCTACCTCTGGTATCCTGTACAATTGTCTACCCAAAGTAATAATAACACTGCGGGGTCTAAACTCATACACAACATGATGCTTCCACAAATATGGTTGTTCTAAAATAACATCACAAACTTCAAGGGGAGAAATATCACACAATACCTCATCTTTGAAAGGATTTATGCCGTAAGGAAGACAACATTTTTGGCTAACACAAAGATCCATGCCTTGGCAAAGCCAACCGATGGTGTAGGGTTGCAGATGCAGTGTCATCAGCAGGTCTAATCACTTGACGACCTCTGCTGAGATTAGGTTCTTTTGACTACCTCTATGGACAATGAAATGAAGCGGAGCCCCCTTTACCCACATCTGTGAGTGAAAAAGGCATTCCTCTTCCTCTGGTTCTTTTGGCTCGCTTGGCTGGACTTTGGTGGTAGAGAAAGTGGAACTGGGTTCAACATCGATAATCTGCTTCCCTCCTTCTAGATTTGATTCGGAGTCAGAATCAGCCTTGGACTCAGATGCCTTTAGCTCAGCCACAAGTGAATTCTTGAAGCGACATTCTTAAGTGTTGTGCCAAGGGATTTTATGAAATTCACACCATTTTCTTGTGTCCTTCTTTTTATTTTCATTGCCCTTCTTGTGTTGTGGCTTGGATTGGTTGTCTTGAGAGTGGCCATATTTTCTTTGTCCCTTTCCATGTGGGTTGGGGCTGCCTTTTCCCTGCTTCAACTGTGAGGAGTTTGCAGACCCAAACTCTCGCCTCTTCTGCTTAAATTTCTGCTTGATCTTGAAAACATATCTATAATCCGTACCCAATGAGGCGATGTCCAGAAACTCCATTTATGTTTGAATGTATCTATGCAAACAAATGTAGTATTTGAGCACCTGATGTCACTTAGAGTCTTTGATACCCAATTTGGTGTGCAAGGTATGGAAATTATTGGTGAAATCAGGTACTTGATGCAGGGTGCTCCATCGGGTGTACTGGTCCTCGTAGCTTCCAACAAGGTAGTACTGTTCTTTAATGGCATCCAGGAAGGAATCCCATGTAGGGGAAACCACAAATATTGTTGATTCCTCTATGGCCCTTTGCTCAGAGTAAGTATCCCACTAGTCCTTAACGTGGGGGATGTCCTTAAGGAGTGCAAAAGTAATCTTTTCCCTATCAGAAAAATTGTGGACCGAAAAATACCCTTCGAGTGGATTCAACCACTTATCTACAACATTCACATCTATCAATCCTTCAACTAATGAAATATCAAAATTTACTTGTACCTTGAAGGGGGTTGCATGGCCGCTTTATGAAGATGCTTCTCCTGTCGACATCATCAAAGTATCTGCGCAAAGTTGTCCATAATTTCATTCATTTGTCGCGTGAGGGATTCCTCGAGAAACATTTTAAAAGGATCTCCCGATCCATCATCTTTCTTTTCATCCCCTATAGTCTATTTTTGGGATTGGTGCGACCGACCGATATTGCAATGAAATGATTGGTTCGAGTCCCAACTTCTTGTACCCATATCTTTTCGGGGACATGCATGAAGAAAATTAAATGAAGAGTAGAGTGATCTGATACCACTGATCCAGATTTAGGAGAGAAAAAAATTGATTAACATAATGAATACAATAAACACAAAGATATAAAGAACAACACAAATATCCAGTGAACGATATCTTCTATTGAAAAAATGAAATAGGCTGAAATTGTAAAACTGTAGAATTGAAACACTTGCTTGAATGGTGGTAGATATCTCTGAGAAGATATGTGTTTGCTATGCACAACTGTCTCAGTCGAATGATTACAATGAGGCTCCAGAGGCCTTTTTGATATTACTCATGAATGACAAAACCCTAGACATCCAAAAACCTAACCCTAGGAGATGAAACGCCAAAAGTTATGTGGGCCCCTATAGGTAAGTTGGTACCTCAACTTCCCGGGGTCATAAATTTTGCATACGACCTCCGTTTTAGGCGGATGATAGCCTGTTGGAAAGGTATTTTAGAGAACTACACATTATGCCATCAAACTCTGACTCTGTCTATATTTTGACTGTGGAGAGCCAAAAAAACATTGTTAAGGGCCCCAAAATGACCCTGGAAGTAGAAAACGATGTGTTGACATGAAAACATACAAAATAATCCAGTTGGATTAGATGGGAGGCCACCGATATCCACCTGGAAGATGTGTGGGGCTTCAGACAACCCCGAAAGTGTAGACAATTACAAAGAAGTAAAAAAGAACATGCTGAACTAAAAACTGTAAAGATGAGCCAGTTGGAATAGCTGCGAAGCCACCAATATCCACCCGGATCACACATGCTATCAAGTATTTATTACATCTATAATTAATAGAACCTTTCAAATACAACTTTCACAATTTGTAATGTAGCAACTATCAACCTTGGTATGTGCAAATTTAAAACTTATCAATTTAATCAAACTTGAAACTTGAAGCCTCAACTGCTATGGAGGGTGTGCTTGTTCCTTTGAATGCAATGAATCCAAGATTACTCCTTGGACAAGGTCTCTAGTACATTCCTTGCAAACACACTCATGCTTTGCTAGAAGATATAACTTGAAATACATATACAAGTGCATACCTTTGAAATCTTTGTAGCATCATCCAACTTGTCTTCTAATCTAAAACTAGATACCATCTTGACAAGGAGAGGTTAGAAACTGAATCAKAAGGYTCAATGATTAGAACAAGCTACAAACTCTGAAATTTCAATTTTGACCACATAATCAATTTGACCAAAGGTCAACCTTTGACTTTGACCAGTCAAACTTTGACTTCGACTTTGACAAAAAATTCAAACTTGACATTTTTKCTAGCTAAAGGTAATAAGAGGTGCACTAGGCTAGGGTGCACTAGAATGTCAAATAAATATTCCAAAATATTTAATATAGGTGCTCGAACAAATGGGTTAGGGTTTGTTGCTGCTGCAAAACCTAACTGCAACTACAACTGCAACTGGTGCTATAACSAGCTTGAAAATGAACTTCCCAATATACATTCCAGTGGTTAGACTGTCTGAAGATAGTGTGGGCCCATAACTTGTTAAAATAATTGATGTGCTCATTTTAACATAGGCAATATCACAATATTGTCACCCAACCATAGGCACACAACCACCCTTGAGCACCTTTAACCTTTGACAGAATTATTCCGAAAATCCATACTAGAACCAACAGATAAACCCTAGCTACTAATTGCAACAACAAATCAAGACAAGTAAAGTGATCCTTCTCCAAGGGTAGTGCACAAGAGAGAGTGTCAAGATCCACATAGCAAGTACCATACACAAGTGCAACAACTGCAACTGCACCAGTCTCTCAAACTTACGCCATACTTAGCTAGTACGTCACCAAGAATATCACCAAGAGTATCACCAATAATATCACCAAGAGAATTCCCAAGAATATCACTTGATAGTGCTAGAGAGAGAACAAGACCAAGAGATGACCATACACCCTTATTCCTCCTTGCATCTACAGTTGTAGCTGCAACTGCAACTTTCCATAAGACTTGCTCTCTGACTGGGTGTACAAATGAGCTAAAACATTCTCTATTTATATTAATCTGTTTAGTGAATTTTTTTGCTGGCTTGACCTGACTTCCGGTAATTATATTTTCTGTTTATCTTTTTCCCACAGAGCCAAATTTTTTTTCTGAAAGACAATATTCTAATATTATTTATTCTACTAAGCTGACTTGTCTTCTAGGGTTTTCACACATATGTTTAGGGTTTCCCTTGCTTCCAAAATATTCCATTCTAGTCAAAGGTTACACGTGGAGGTTAATACCTCCCACAAGCACCATAACATCAACAAGAGTTAACATATTCTAAGTGTGGGAAAATATTCTTTCTTTAGACTTGAGTTTTTCCCTTACCTCATCTCTCCTTCTCTAGGAAATCGTAGGGTTTTCTTGGGATCTCTCATCTCTTCTCAGTCTTCAAGAAGTAGTGATCATGTGAGTGAGGAAGAGGATGAGCCATCATCTATATATGGAAACCCTATTCAGATATGGGTGGATCAATATTGTGGCCATTCTTTCCAACAAGATTGTCTCCCTCCCACCCGCCTCCATGAACTGCTTTCTATGGTTGATTATATGCTTATTCATATTCGTGATTATTATGTGCTTAACTTGTCCTTGATATTTTTTGTAATTAAGCACACGGGGAATAACTTGGGCAAGATGATGAGAAGTTGGTTGCACTGGTTATATGATTTCACCTGACATCACCCGACAATTGGTTTCTATGGGGCTCGGGCCCCAGGTAAGTAGGTGGGTCATTTACTTTCTTGCATTTGCATTTGTTTTCCAATGGTAGTTTAGTTGCATTTATTTAGATTTGCATTTGTGTGTTCATATTTTTTTTACATATTACTTTATTTGCATTTATTCATAGTTTTTTTACTTCATTTACTTGAATCATGTTACATGTTAGTTAGAATATTTTGAAAAAAAAGGAAAATTTTCTTTTTAATGCATAGTTGGATTTTGAAATTTTTGATCGTATAAACAAAGGAGTGAGTGCACCACCTTTGATATCCAACATGTTTGTTTAAGTGTGTGTATGCACATGTCTTACCAAGAGATGCTGAGGTTCTCATGTACTCTACGATGAGCACATGTCCCTAAGTAGGAGCCATATGTTACCCCCCATTTCTAGGGGTAACTAAGGAGATGATGTCTTGAGGCCCATAGGTTGCAGACATGGAGTGTCAAGAGACAAATGAGTAGAAAAATTCCCTCCTCTTACCACACATCACCACTGATCGACAACAATAATGTCCACCACACCAGCTTGGACCATAGAGAACAAAAGGTCTTGCTTCATGAGGTAACAAGTATAGTGTAATGGTAACTGACATTTTAATAACTAAATCGTTTGAACGTGTTGCAAAGGTTCCTTTCTTGATTTTGAAAATGTTTGCTTTAAAATTATGCCTTTTACTTAATTTCACCTTGGTGGTTGACATGTTTTCCTAGTAAGTGGGTCACCCTCGGGAAAAGGGTTGCTACTAGGGGGTCTCCTTGAAGGGTCATTGTACCATTCCCACACATACTTATCACTTTGCATACTTCTTCCCTTTCGTTTCCTCATCTTTTGGGTTTCAAGGCATATTGGCCCAAGAAAGGCTTGTACCTCATTTCATGGGAAGAAGGCACTAAAAGTCCAGAGGCTTGTAGTTGGAAAAAGATAAAATCCAATGAAAAATGCTTCTTGACAAAATTCAAGGACCTGTAAAATAAAACACATAACTAACAAATGTCCCGCTTGGTGAGGGAGTGCATTTGTGATGTCTTTTTCTTTCCTTGCACATGACACTCAATGTGTTCCTAGCTTCAAGTGGCATTGCGATACTCTTTCTTTTCCCTTGCATATAATACTCAATGTTTGGACTCTAATCAATTAATGTCAAATAAAGGGCTTGGAAAAAGGTTTCATTGAAAACGCGGATGCAACACACCCTCTACAAAGGCACCCATAAATAAGACAATATGAGCCCTTGTATGTCAAGAAACCCCATGCCAAAAATTCACACCCCCATCCACCTCATAATATTTTAGATGACTTAGAGAGGGTCCTCTTGGGAAACACTCCTTGACTTCGGGATTGATCTACCCAATAGGACACCATGACAACCCTCCCATACTTAAATTTGGCAAGTTGTATAAGGTATTTGAAAATTTGTTTATTTTGAAAAGTGGAGATTCAATGCACATGTTTGGGTGGTTATTTTATTAAATATGGCTTAATTGGCATGATACATGTGACTTGCAGAACCTTGGAGGGCATACTTTTTTGTCTTTCCAGGTGATATCTTTTTCATGGAGGCACAAGGTTACTTGGACCTTCATAGGGGCTTGAAGCCCATAGGTTGGATGATGTGTCCCCTCTCATTTCACACTTGGGAGGATGAACATTTCCTTTGGAGGCACTTGGACACCATGATATGATCACATTGTATCCCCTTGCACCTCAAAGTTGGCCTTTGGAGGCCTAAAACGTCACATTCTATGCTTTAGATGTCACATGGAGGCTAGGGTTTTGATGATTTGATGGTGATGTGATTTATTTTGATGGAGAGAGAGAGACACATGGCATGCACTAGAGCACTTGATGACAATGAATATGGCCTTTGGAGGCCCAACGATATTCATTACAAGGAAAAACGTCTCATTTTGGAGGCCTACGTCACCCCTAAAGGGGAAATTACTTTATGTATTTTGCATTTTAAAGTTGTAAAGGAAAATTTTTGAGGCCGAAATCCTCAAATTATGAAAGTGGACAAACTTGTGTGGAAAAATTGTTTAGAGTGATCTCATATAAATAGAGATTACTCTCATTTCATTTTATCATAACTCTCACTTGAGAATTACATACTATTTGGCTGAAATTTTTGCCCTACTTGGGAAATTAACTCTATCTCTCTCTTGATGTTTTGTGGATACTTTTACTTGTATATTGGAGGAATAATCTAGGAGCTATCTCTTGGATGCTTTTTTCTTGGTAGTGTGATGGAATATTCTTGATAAAAAAGGGTTTTTCTTGCTATTTCTTAGAATTGGTAAGGAATTTCTACATAATTGTATTGTTTCTTCTTATTTAAAGGTTAATTTTTCTAAATCCTTGGAGGAGCATAAGGGCATGCACCCTCCATCAATATATGTCCTTATTGTCATTAAAAAATCTATTTTGCAAAGGTTACTACAAGGAGTAAAAGGGCTTACACCCTTGTAGATTTACCTTGCTAAGGTCAGTTTTCTCTAGGGAGTAAAAAGGATTACACCCCTAGAGAAGTAAAAAACCATATCTCATACACAAGAGACTCCATAACCCATGTGATAAGGCACTAATCTACTTGCATTGGAGATTGAATATTCATGCATTGGTATATGTGATTTCTTGAGATATTGCAATTGTTTAAGTTGGAACTAATTCTACATGCTATAAGATTTCTTGTGCCCTAGGTACATCCTAATTAGCCAAGTGATTTTTATTTTTATTTTTATAAATCTATGCTACAACCAATAGGCCTGCAAAAAAACCTCATCTTTATCTCTTGGTTTACTCACTATTTTACCACTAAATTCCACTTGCAAGCTGCCATAATTAATCTACTAGTTGCTAGTTATCGTTTGGATGGATTGCTTGTTAATTTTGGTGGCTAGAATTTGCGTCTATAGAAATTGTTTGATACATACATAAGGATGTTACAAATCTTGCTGATAACACTAATCAACAATCCTCTAAACACCATCAAATTTTTGTTTTAATCATTGGAAGTTTAACTAGTCATGCCTAACTTTGTTTCAAACATCTTGTACTTGATTTTGGTGGTTGAATTTGAAGCTCTTATTATCATTTGTTGCTGATATATATATTTTTATACTGCTACAATTTGGGACAACAAGGTTTTTTTTTTTCTGAATCCCCTTTGGTTTTGAGGCTTCATTTTCTATATATTGTCTTGTTTCGAGCAGGGCTAACATTGTTTTGCAGGTACTTCACCTTTGGAAACCAATTACCTTCTCATGAGACTCCTTCTTAAGCCTCATATATACTCTTGAAATTGACCTATATGGGCACCTTTCATATCTTATCCCTTTCCATCCAAATCCCCCTAAGGTCACCCGGGATTTCCCCCTTGTGGTGATTTCATCATCACTAAAGTGAGGGGAGTGTTTATCTAAGGTGATAGTGGGTAAATACTCCCATTGTTATCACACCTTTTTGGTTTGGGTTGGGATTTTCCAAAACTACAATCTGTTGATGAAAATGAATGACTATCCTAATACTAACATTTTTGAATCTTGCTAGGCTAAGGCAAGGTAGTCAGGATTGTTACCCTATGTTTATATCCCTTTTGCAAAATTATCAATTAATCTTCAAGAAATATGTTCTTGAGATCAATGTTGTGTTTTATGTTGTCTTATGATAAAGAAAAATAAAATATTTATATCAAAAAATATAACACTTTGATGAATAGTCATAAAAACAAAAAATCTGAAATAAGATCACACATATAATCCAAAATGAAACCTCAAAACCATCAAGTTATTTTATTCATTCAATTCTGGAATACTGCCAAATACATTCTTTCATACCCATAATGAATAAGGACTAGTAAAATACTTAGAATTCAAAGGTTACATCATCGCAGAGATGACTGGTGTCTTCTAAGTAAAACCAAGACTGAAAATTAGCTGGATCAACAAGCCACAATTTTCCACTGTCTTGACTCTACACAAAATTCTTAATTAGCACTGAAAATCAATTCAAAAATCTAATAAGAATTAACAGACTATCAGAAATAGATGACCGACTTTATAAAGCATGTCAATAATCAATGCTTCTTGGTCCTCCTTATTGCCACCTTCAACAATACCCTACTATCAACAAGAAGTCTTTAACATTTAAGTATTTCAGAAATAAATGAAGTAGTAATGTAATCTCACTCTAGAGAAAGATCAAACCTTATCATAGTTTTTGTCTCTATCTACCCCTCTTTGCTTGATCCTTCAATTCTTCTTTTATTCCTGCAAAACTAGTTTGAATAGTTCAACTACTTTTAGGTAAGTTATTTTAATAACTTTTAGTTAAGTAGGGAAAACTCATAATTAAATATGAATAATAATAAATGATAAGGGTATACTAAATATTAACTAATAGGTGGGGACCCACTAACAACTCTTTTGTTTAATTTTCAAATTATTCCTTGTTCCTCCAAAAGTAATTATGCCATTAAACATCATTGTGCACACATTTCCCAACCAATCAACATATGAAATATCTCAAACACACACTTTTGACTCCCCAAATACCACATATATGAAAGTATATTTATCAAAAATAAATATGTCAATCTATTGTCCCACAAAATACTGTTGTAAAACATCCAAAAATAGTGAGCCATAAATCTGTCCAAAACATACTACTGTCCAAAAATAACAAAGTCTGTCCCAAAAATAAATAAAGTTTATCCCAAGAGTGATAGCATCATAAAATAAAACCATGAAATCAAAATCATATTTCTTGTGTGAAGCAGTTTTCCTCTGTATACTTCCTTGAGACTTGGTTACATTAGGGACCTCTCAATCTGCATGGATAGATGTTTTACCTTTTGTTGCTGATGCTTCTGGATGCATATCTCCAAAAGAAATATGTCCGTCCTCAATTTTTGGGTGTTGGGAGTGAGAAGTAATTGAGTGTGAAGATGTCACAGATTGGCTAGACTCAACAAAATGGGAAAACCATTTTCCTTTTCTAGTCTCTAGTTATTGTACTTGGGTATTAAGCCTTTTTAGTGGTTGGGTTGAATGAGCATGAGAGGTTATCGACTTAATGTGTTTGGCAGACCGTTTAGGTGGAGGAGGTAATGACAATGAGACTATGGGCCATCCATGAGCTTGGACTTGAGGATGATTTACAACATCATCCCAACCGTCCTTGGCCGGGATTTAGGACTCCAAAGACACATGTGGTTGTACAAATACCAGAGATGATATGGTGAGGTTTCCAAGGTGGTTTTTTAGGTGCAGAATGAGGTTGAATGTCTCTTTGTCTAGCCAGATTTAGGAATCATGTATGCAAGAGTTGATTAAACTTTTCAGAATCAATGTCAAAGTGTATGGAAAAATGAAGTATTTTGTTTCCCCTTTGTCAAAAATCATTTTTCCTTCTTCCTCTGCCTTAGTTTCCTCTTCCATGACTGCCTCTATTGAATAATCTCATATATAAGTGAAAGGTTAAGTTAGAGTATGTATACAATAACAAGTGAAACATCAAATATCATTTGCATAACATAGTTTAGAAATAGCTCTGACTTGAAAACAAACAATCATGCATACAACCAAGRATATATAGGGAGGTATAACTAAAATTTCATTCTTGCTTTGAAACACTCCATCACCACATTTAATTGATTATTATTTAAGAACATGTGAATTTCAATGTGATTTAGGAATATGAAGGGGCTTGTAATGTATGRAAAATGAAATAATGGCAACGAGAATAATGATACATGCTCAAAATAATAACATATACATCATCAAATATACCACAAAGACCAAATGTCTTCCAACAATCACTTCATGCATGTTATGTCAAACTTTTATCCACCATTGCTAATTTTTCACTATCAAAGGAATTGCTTATGTATTAGGGGGAATAAATTTGAACTAAAATTAAAACAAAATTTGGGAACTGGGAGTAATTTGATGATGTATATGTTATTTGAACTGGAAGTAATTTGATGGACTTTGTTTTGGAGTAATTTGGGAACAACCAAAACAAATTCCATCAAACATAATCAGTCTGGAATATATTTTTTCAACTTCTTCCCTTGATCATAAATTTTATTGATCAAAATATACCTCAGTTGTTAAATAACAATATCAAACTGATGGAAAAAACATTTAATTTCATACAACAAGAGGAAAGACAAATGACGATTTTAAAATGATATATGTTCTTGGGAATCAAGTAAAAATTCATGTAAAGTGATAATATGAGGGGGGTTGGTTCTGTGTGCATAAACAAAACATTATAATTCTCAACAATCAATTACATCTTTATTCCAATAATTAGATCTCTTCAACTTAACTCAAGATGCCACATTAATGATCAACAACCCACATGTAACACCGTAATTTATATATCACGACATTAAATAACTATTGAATAAGCTTAAAACAAAATATATGCTATTTTTTTTTTACGTAACCTTCCAACAACAATGTAGTGTAATCGATCAAGTCAAGTCTGGTTCTTATTGAATAATTTTCCATTTTCCCCCGAAACATAACATACGAACTATAATCCATCAAATATCTCCTTTAAACAATCAATGAATGGGTCACAGGTATAACTTATGTCACAACCACATAACATATACATTCAAACAATAAAGGTTCAAAACTGATTGTGTCAACTTCTATAACTATAGGTTCATCATAATTCTAAAAAGAGCGTTGAGGTTGTCGGCTTGGACTAAACACAAACCTTTTGCAAATTTGGGATACTTCATTGTTAGCAATGATATGGCCCAGAAATCCTTAGTTTGTGTGATATTAACCAACCAGAGCTATGCAATGAGCTTGAAATATGTGGGTTTGAAACTAAATAAAGTAGCCATTTTTATTTTGAAAATAAATTAACCCATGGCCATAAACTATCCTTTCCAAGTGAAAGGAATGCAGAGTTTTCATACTAGACAAAGATACAAAACCTACAAAGTTCGAGCTCCCAAACACGAGGTTTATATGTCATACACAATTCTCCTTTAAAAACTCAGAATGAACTATGGAGTAATACGGACAGGAATTCATAATCTGAGAATGAAATCATTTCACAGTAGGGTAAAACGGACAACAAGGCAAGTTTCTAAGGAAGACCTTTGTAATGCGAGGTCTAATGAAACAAGCAATGCCATTTAAAAACAATGGTTAAGAACCCTTAAACAGGGACTAAAATATTCACAAAGGAAAAACCCAAGAGACTTTTACATCTTCTAACCCAAGATTGAGCATAACGAAAGGAGAAAGAGGGTATTACAATGCCTTTGCATTTAAGGAAAGAACAAAATTGATGAAATCAACCCATAGAGTTATATACAACACGTTCACACAACCATGATTGGATATATACATTTTCAGGATGAGGGTCAACATCAGAACTATGAAACTTAGTGAAATTCTTTATAAATGCAATAGAACGAGTCCAAAAACAAAACAACATGCTCATTCACCAATCAAACAGATCTATTTTCCAAACTATCACTGTAAACAAAGACATGCATTTGATGGGTATGATCTATGTAAGCATACCTTTCCTAGCAACAACATAGCTAGGTCTTGAACATCTTTTTCGTTCCAAAGCTCCAAACTCTTAAATGAAGAAAATAAATTCCAAAACATTGCGAGGGTGACAAATTCAACCGAAAGTACATGTCTCATGCATTGAATGCATGGGGTATCATGTTCCCCAAAATTAACTTTCCAATCCAAATCATATTTCCACTTACAACAACCACAATCACATGCCATATAACCATGCCAAATATGCAAGTATCATGTGTCGTATAACCATGTCATCAAACAATAACTCAATTCCAACCTAAATGACGACCAAAACTCACCAACCCCAATCCTTTAATTAAACCACATTCATTGCAAATAAACAATGCGACTGACACACACACACACACACACACACACACACACACACACACACATATATATATATATGAAACAAAATGATAAAAGAAAGCTTCAAGAGATAACAAGTGCTATACGATATCAACGTTGAGTTTATATCATATGCACTATGTTTAAAAGACTCCAAACCCTTCAAATTCAACACACCACCCCTTATGATATATAACCACAATTACCATATGAATGTGATGGTATTTGGATAACAAGGTTTTCATATACGATGAAATATTAAATATACCATTCATAAAATTTGCATAGTGGACTTGTTTTTCTTTTAAATGTCCCATGCAACCAGAGATCGATCTTATGATAAATATGTTGTTTGGACATATTAGTTGTAAACAAAAGAACCTTTTGACAACTCTATAATATTCTTGTGACCTTCATATAACATTTATGAACAAAATGTGTGTAATATGGAGGACTATTTGAAGTTTTATTGGCATAACAATTTCCTTTTGTACGATAAAACTCATAATTAGACTGACGAAGAAAATAATACCCAACGAAATGTAGATGAGACTGCTTCAATATAGAATTGATTTCCAATCCTAGGAAATAATTGAAATTGAACATCCATTCTTTCTCCCTAGGGGTCCCACCAATGGTTAACTATTTATATATTATAGATAATAAAATTTAAAAATTATGCCTTGCAACTACTTGCAGGATGATGGCTATTTGGTGAGTTTGCGAGTCAACGTCTGGAGAATCCACATGGTAGACAATTTTTAATTGGATAGAAATGAAGAATCTCTAGTTTTGGTAATATAATATTTTTCCAAAATTTGTCAACTTCCTCTTATACACTCTTGCAAAATAAACTATATGGAGGGAAGAAAGGAAAGAAGAAGAGGGGATAACTTTGTACATCATGTATCAACAAGAGCTTGTAGGTATGGCAACTACTACATAAGTAGTGTTACAGACTCCAAGAAGATCATTTGTTTCTTTCTATTCTTATCAATTTCACAACAGATCAACAAAGATTTGCATATAGTATGAAAAAATAAGCGGCTTGAATGATCCAACTTGACTTAAAAATTCAAAAATTGAAAACCAAAAAATCAAAACTGAAGAAAAACAAAATGAAAAATGAACAAACATATTTTTTTTGTGTACAAAGTATAATAAGTACATGAAATATGCGAAATGAAAATTAAAACAATAGCAAGAGAAAAGAGCTTAAGCAACAAAGTAGTTGACTACAAAATGCATTTGATGTTTGATGCAGTGAAAGAAACATAAAAGGAAACAAAGCAACAAAACAAAATAAATTTGTTTATTTATGTACAAAGAGAAAGATAACCAACCATTAAAAATTCAAACATGGTGAAACTTGGCATAAAGGAATGCATCCTTAAACCCCTAAGTAGGATTGATGTTTTGGAGGGCATTAAGAGAAGAATGTCGACCGATTAATGCATACAACACATGAAGGGGATCACTTAAATCCAGAATAATTGATTACCATCTTGCAATACCTGCCAACCAAAAAGATGATATTTGCACCTTATATTGAAAGCATCAATTGGATCAGGGACATTAGGTTTATGATTCAAGGTTTGAATGTTAAATACATGGTTTATAGATTCATCACAAAACGCAATTTTATCACTTGCAATCTTTTCATCAGGGATAAGATCATCATATTCCACAGAATCATTTAAGGGATTTAAAAACATAGGAATGCACTTGAACTCGTCATCATTATCAAAAAAGAGAGTGCACATAAGGGAAGTATGGATACTAGTGTCACACTATTTGGATTCTCTTGATGATTGAAACAATAGATTTAAAAAAACATTATCAAATTCAAGATCTTGATAAACTTCGTTAGGATCTTCAAAAGGAGAATCATCTTGTATATCAATAAAATCAAAAGAGTCCTCATCAATTAAACTTGACCAATCATAATCATAACAAAATTTATCATAAAGGGAAGTATAGAGGTTAACATTGAATTTATTTTTGTAGTCAACTTCTTCATTGTATGTATATGAATGGAAGATTTGGGATAAACCATAATCTTGAGGTTGGATTTTTCTATTAGTTTCAAGAAAGGTGATATTTGGAATGTGAGAAATGGACCGATTGGTCAAATCATCTTCTAAACAAATATCTTTGGTTTGAGGGTTATGTTCATTATCAAGGCATAGATGCTTGTTTTGGATTTGTTCATTGATATATTCACTTGGCAAAGCAATGTTTTCGAGTTAACATGTATTAGCAAAAATATATTCTACTGTGTCCTCAAAATAAAAATCATATGAAGATACATCATCCCCC
>JASDQU011249431.1:10649-25252 GCA_032191745.1 Picea mariana
CTCTCAAAAACTCTTTTATAGAAGAGACATCTTCTTCTTCTATACTAATATCTGACCTAGCACAAGATGCTACTTTTTCATTATTTGGTTCCCCTAGAAATTCTCCTGAACACAAGCAACTAACTCTTAAGTAGTTAGCCTCTGAGTTGTCTAACCCTGTACTTGGCAGAATAGCTGAAGTTTTACAGCTTGCTACCCAAAAGCTTTCTCTGGTCAAAGAACAATCCTCTGACTTAGAAAATCAAATAGATCAGACTAAACAACTTACTCTTGTACAAACTCAATTAACAGCTCTCTCTGTACATTCTTCAAACTCTTTTGAAATAAAAGCAATGGATGGAGAATCAAAACCAACTGATTCTTCAGATCCTTCAAAACCAACCCAAGGCGAATCCTCTGGTACATCTTATTAGTCAGCCTGGGAAAAATGGTGTAATGCAAAGTATGGTGGAAATAAAAAAACCCCAGTGGACATAGATGGTCATCCCACAATGTCCTCTGCCAATCTAGACAGTGCACCAATCTCTAACTTTGACTGTAAATCTAAAATAGAGATTGAAAATATCATCCAAAGATGGCAATCATGGGCTAAAACACAGAAAATGCTCTATAAAGATAAAATTTCTTGGAGTGATTTAGCCTTAAGGATAACATGGGGGTTTGTAGGTAACTTAAATATTTGGTGGGAAAGAGTCTCTCCCAGAAGCAAACTAAGAATTCTTGAACATGAAAAGCCTCTGGATGAGCTAATTAAAGCCGTTGTTCATGAATTTTATGGAAATATAAGAATCAATACCAATCACTATGCTAATTTATTCATGAACCAAAGACTCTGTCATCTTTCTCAGTTACCTAAATATTTCTGTACAATGCTAAATCTCCTATACAAGGTCCCTCATCCAGATAATAGTGCTTATCTGAGAAAATATTTATCTTCTATGCCTGGAAGAGTACCTGACCTTGTTCGAGATAGATTATAAGATTTAGAGATTGATATCTCTGAACTCTCTATTGCTGGTTTACAAGAGCAGATTGTCACAGCTCTACAAAAGGAATGTATGAGGAAAAAGACTGCAAAGATTTAAAGAAACATCTTGGATTTGACTCTTCAGTCTGTGATGTATTTACCGAAACTTATAGTTTTGGTTTTAATCAGAAGAAAAAGTCCAAGAAATGGCCTACTAATGACTGTGGTTGTTCAGATTGTAAAACTCGTAAACATAGAAAATTTACGAGGATATTTCTTAGTAAACTTTCTTGTGTTTACTAGACTCGCTGCCCAGGAATATGAGCCAGATCCAAACTGGCGTATGCCTCAAATACCTGCGTCTGAGATCTATGATTTACTTGTCTTTAAGTTTAGAGCTACCACTCTAGTCCGCTATTGTTCTGTAAATGTGCCCATCTCTCTCGGATAGTCTGTTTATCAAATCCCTCTCATTCAAGAAGCCGACATTAATTGGGGACTCGAACATGGTTATGAGTATATTCATATCGGATTAATCCAATTTGGTATCAATCCTCTGGTTCGCCTAGGTCTTGATACCTCTGTCCTCACATGTGTTATTGACTCCCGACATAATACGTTCCAAGATGCCTTAATCTCTGGTTTTCAAGCCCCATTGCACAATGGCCCTGTCTGGTCTTCGGCTTTACTCCATTATCAAGTTTCTCTTCGCGATCCTTACATTAATTCTTTTCTACAAGCCTATGTTCAATTTGATGGCTTCAACATGGATGAAGGCTCCAAGATTGCCCAATTACATTCTGCTATTTGTTTGCGTTTTGTTTCCACTACCATGCCTGCTCTCAATTCTCAACTTCTGAAACGCGCCACTAGAGAAAGTGTGGTGGTAGGCCCTGGAAATGTACAACCACTAACTCTTGTCTTTTGTCAACTAACTGAAATAGAAGAGTGGTCCGCAGATTATGAGCCCATATCTGCAAAAGTTCTACCCCCTTTACCTAAATAACTCACTGTAGAGACCAATGCTGAAGGAAGATCAGTCTTAAAATTAGGTAGGTCTCAGAGTAGCAGAATACAAGATCTAGACAGAAGATTATCAGCTAGCATAAATAGATCTGACTCTGCCAGACATTCAACAAACTCCGCTGAACAACCAGTCAGGAGTTCTAGTATAAAAAACCCTGTATATAAGCCCATCTATGGTAGATCTAAACTAGATGACCACCTATTAACACACAAGCAAGGTTCAAAGGATTGTTATTATTGTAAAAAGAAATTTCCTACTCAAGAACCTGCTGATCTAACTTCTTGCCCATATGTTCCTCAAAACTTCAGAACATATCAGTCCAAGATTGAACATACTAGACAACATCCTAATTGTTCTAAGTGCCAAGATCTGGCAATCCCTACAATTTAAATGTTTGATGCTCCATTGCCTAGAAGTGGAAAAGAAAAAAGGACTGAATTACCATACAGAAGTCTAGGTCCAGGGAATCATATCCCTAAATTTCAAGATGATATGGTAGCAGATCTCGATTTTATCAATTATAGAAAATCAGATGCTGATCCATTTCCAGATATAGTCAAGCTTCAAAATTATTCCAATTATCAGTCTGTATGCCTTGCTCAAAATCTTGATGATGTTGCACAAGATGTAATAAAGATAAAGGTGCATTTGAATGGATTACATTATGAAATAGATCACGTTGAGAAAAATCAAGATGATATGAAGTCTCAATTATTGACTATCCTGGATAAGAGAAAGACTATAGAAGAAGTAGTTTTGTCTCTCAAAAACTCTTTTATAGAAGAGACATCTTCTTCTCCTATACTAATATCTGACCTAGCACAATATGCTACTTTTTCATTATTTGGTTCCCTTAGAAATTCTCCTGAACACAAGCAACTAACTCTTAAGCAGTTAGCCTCTGAGTTGTCTAACCCTGTACTTGGCAGAATAGCTGAAGTTTTAAAGCTTGCTACCCAAAAGCTTTCTCTAGTCAAAGAACAATCCTCTGAGTTAGAAACTCAAATAGATCAGACTAAACAACTTACTCTTGTACAAACTCAAATAACAGCTCTCTCTGTACATTCTTCAAACTCATTTGAAATAAAAGCAATGGATGGAGAATCAAAACCAGCTGATTCTTCAGATCCTTCAAAACCAACCCAAGGTGAATCCTCTGGTACATCTTATTAGTCAGCCTGGGAAAAATGGTGTAATGCAAAGTACGGTGGAAATAAAAAAACCCCAATGGACATAGATGGTCATCCCACAATGTCCTCTTCCAATCTAGACAGTGCACCAATCTCTAACTTTGATTGTAAATCTAAAATAGAGATTGAAAATATCATCCAAAGATAGCAATCATGGGCTAAAACACAGAAAATGCTCCATAAAGATAAAATTTCTTGGAGTGATTTAGCCTTAAGGATAACATGGGGGTTTGTAGGTAACTTAAATATTTGGTGGGAAAGAGTCTCTCCCAGAAGCAAACTAAGAATTCTTGAACATGAAAAGCCTCTGGATGAGCTAATTAAAGCTGTTGTTCATGAATTTTATGGAAATATAAGAATCAATACCAATCACTATGCTGATTTATTCATGAACCAAAGACTCTGTCATATTTCTCAGTTACCTAAATATTTCTATACAATGCAAAATCTCCTATACAAGGTCCCTCATTCAGATAATAGTGCTTATTTGAGAAAATATTTATCTTCTATGCCTGGAAGAGTACCTAACCTTGTTCGAGATAGATTAGAAGATTTAGAGATTGATATCTCTGAACTCTCTATTGCTGGTTTACAAGAGCAGATTGTCACAGCTCTACAAAAGGAATGTATGAGGAAAAAGACTGCAAAGTCTTTAAAGAAACATCTTGGATTTGACTCTTCAGTCTGTGATGTATTTACCGAAACTTATAGTTTTGGCTGTAATCAGAAGAAAAAGTCCAAGAAATGGTCTACTAATGACTGTGGTTGTTCAGATTGTAAAACTCGTAAACATAGAAAGTTTACTAAGTAATATCCTCGTAAATTTTCTAAAGCAAACCTCAATCCAAGAAAGGTTTATTTCAAGAAAAGGCCACAGAATGCTAGGTCTAACTAATCTTCATTCTTTATTTGTAAAAATCCTGGCCATTGGGTATCTCAGTGTCCTCTGCGGTCAAAGACAAAAGTCCAAACTAAAAGATATACCACAACCTCCTTGCTACAGAGTTACAAGTGACTATTTTGGCGAACTCTGTGTTCCTGATGATGAACTAATTCCATCTCTGCAAGGATCACCCTTCTACAGATGTTTTAGTGGGCTTCCACTGTTCTCCAATGATCACAACTCTCCACCATCTAGTCATGATTATGATAGTGAATTTTCTTTTGATTCTATTGGCAGATATAATATCAAAAATATGATGGAAGCATGATGGACCCATATTGTCCTCATTGTAATAAAGAGATTCTCTTGTAATAATTCATGTCTATTGGGATGACAGTGGTGTCCCTACAGTTTCATGGGTTCCTGTAGAACTCCATAGTGTAAAGATAGGAATAATTACTTTAGTCTCTATCATGTCTGTGTCATTCTGTAAAAGCTATGATGGGTCCCCATATGGTTGAGCCTCCAAGGGACGAGATAACAACTGTAGTCCACAGCTGCCCCATCATTCTTTTCATGGAATCTTTAGTTACCGACAGATGCCCTTAATGATTTACCGGGAACTCATTAGAAATTGTATAAATAAGACCCTCTGCTCTCATTTTAGGCATTCCGAATTTGGTCAAGAGAGGTCTGGGTAAGAGTCTTAGAGTATTAAGAGTCGAGCAATGTGTATCCTCTTTGCTTCACTCGCCTTCGGGATCTTGTGATAGTAAATGAAAAACAATGATCTCAAGTGTAAATAAGGCCCTTTGCGCTCTGAAGTGTGTCACTCTGAAAATTGGTATCAGAGCCATAAGTGTTGTCTGTGTGTCGAGATAGTTTTTGCCTAAGTAGTAGGCCAGGAGCCTGTCTAATCTCTGTATCTTCGGAGACATAAGACTAAATGCCCTGCTTTCCTATGCTGTTATATCTCAAGTCTATGAGTCTGTTATACATGCCTCCTGCATGTTTTCTGTAAAAGATCATTCAGATTAATAAAATAAGTGTTTATGAAGTGTTGTTGTTTTGAATGAGCCTTGTGTCTGGGAAATCTGATTGCGAGACATGCAAATTTCAGCTAAAGTGATGTGATTAGCTTATAGAGTGGTCTCCATCTGTTGCTGTAGGACATTTAAGTCAGCGTTGTTGCCGCAGAAGGCGTTGTTGCTGCATTCGTCCTTTTCCCAATTTGTAAGTTAAATCTTACCATTTAACTTTTGCTTACCTGCAATACTTAAAGGATTTTCACCAGAAGTAGCAGTAATTCTTAATGGCTACACAAAAAGACACTTCATCTTATGATCTGTCTGCTAAAGTTTCTTATAAACCATCTAAGTGGTATACTAAATTGTTGAGTCAGTCTTCTTCCCATAAAGATTTATATAATACTAGACTCGTTGCCCAGGAATATGAGCCAGATCCAAACTGGCATATGTCTCAAATACTTGCATCTAAGATCTATGATTTACCTGTCTTTAAGTTTAGAGCTACCACTCTAATCCGCTATTGTTCTGTAAATGTGCCTATCTCTCTCGGACAGTCTGTTTATCAAATCCCTCTCATTCAAGAAGCCGACATTAATTGGGGACTCGAACATGGTTATGAGTATATTCATATCAGGTTAATCCAATTTGGTATCAATCCTCTGGTTCGCCCAGGTCTTGATACCTCTGTCCTCACATGTGTTATTGACTCCCGACATAATACGTTCCAAGATGCCTTAATCTCTGGTTTTCAATCCCCATTGCACAATGGCCCTATCTGGTCTTCGTCTTTACCCCGTTATCAAGTTTCTCTTCGCGATCCTTACATTAATTCTTTTCTACAAGCCTATGTTCAATTTGCTGGCTTCAACATGGCTGAAGGCTCCAAGATTTCCCAATTACATTCTTCTATTTGTTTGCGTTTTTTTTCCACTACCATGCCTGCTCTCAATCCTCAACTTCTGAAACACGCCACTAGTGAAAGTGTGGTGGTAGGCCCTAGAAATGTACAGCCACTAACTCTTGGCTTTTGTCAACTAACTGAAATAGAAGAGTGGTCCGAAGATTATGAGCCCATATCTGCAAAAGTTCTACCCCCTTTACCTAAAGAACTCACTGTAGAGACCAATGCTGAAGGAAGATCAGTCTTAAAATTAGGTAGGTCTCAGAGTAGCAGAATACAATATCTAGACAGAAGATTATCAGCTAGCATAAATAGATCTGACTCTGCCAAACATTCAACAAACTCTGCTGAACAACCAGTCAAGAGTTCTAGTATAAAAAACCCTGTATATAAGCCCATCTATGGTAGATCTAAACTAGATGACCACCTATTAACACACAAGCAAGGTTCAAAAGATTGTTATTATTGTAAAAAGAAATTTCCTACTCAAGAACCTGCTGATCTAACTTCTTGCCCATCTGTTCCTCAAAACTTCAGAACATATCAGTCCAAGATTGAACATACTGGACAACATCCTAATTGTTCTAAGTGCCAAGATCTGGCAGTCCCTACAATTAAAATGTTTGATTCTCCATTGCCTAGAAGTGGAAAAGAAAAAAGGACTGAACTACCATACAGAAGTCTAGGTCCAGGGAATCATATCCCTAAATTTCAAAATGATATGGTAGCAGATCTCAATTTTATCAAGTATAGAAAATCAGATGCTGATCCATCTCCAGATATAGTCAAGCTTCAAAATTATTCCAATTATCAGTCTGTATGCCTTGCTCAAAATCTTGATGATGTTGCACAAGATGTAATAAAGATAAAGGTGCATTTGAATGGATTACATTCTGAAATAGATCACGTTGAGCAAAATCAAGACAATATGAAGTCTCAATTATTGACTATCCTGGATAAGATAAAGACTATAGAAGAAGCAGTTTTGTCTCTCAAAAACTCTTTTATAGAAGAGACATCTTCTTCTCCTATACTAATATCTGACCTAGCACAAGATGCTACCTTTTCATTATTTGGTTCCCCTAGAAATTCTCCTGAACACAAGCAACTAACTCTTAAGCAGTTAGCCTCTGAGTTGTCTAACCCTGTACTTGGCAGAATAGCTGAAGTTTTACAGCTTACTACCCAAAAGCTTTCTCTAGTCAAAGAACAATCCTTTGAGTTAGAAACTCAAATAGATCAGACTAAACAACTTACTCTTGTACAAACTCAATTAACAACTCTCTCTGTACATTCTTCAAACTCTTTTGAAATAAAAGCAATGGATGGAGAATCAAAACCAACCCAAGGTGAATCCTCTGGTACATCTTATCAGTCAGCCTGGGAAAAATGGTGTAATGCAAAGTACAGTGGAAATAAAAAAACCCCAATGGACATAGATGGTCATCCCACAATGTCCTCTGCCAATCTAGACAGTGCACCAATCTCTAACTTTGATTGTAAATCGAAAATAGAGATTGAAAATATCATCCAAAGATGACAATCATGGGCTAAAACACAGAAAATGCTCCATAAGATACAATTTCTTGGAGTGATTTAGCCTTAAGGATAACATGGGGTTTTGTAGGTAACTTAAATATTTGGTGGGAAAGAGTCTCTCCCAGAAGCAAACTAAGAATTCTTGAACATGAAAAGCCTCTGGATGAGCTAATTAAAGCTGTTGTTCATGAATTTTATGGAAATATAAGAATCAATACCAATCACTATGCTGATTTATTCATGAACCAAAGACTCTGTCATCTTTCTCAGTTACCTAAATATTTCTGTACAATGCAAAATCTCCTATACAAGGTCCCTGATCCAGATAATAGTGCTTATCTGAGAAAATATTTATCTTCTATGCCTGGAAGAGTACCTGACCTTGTTCGAGATAGATTAGAAGATTTAGAGATTGATATTTCTGAACTCTCTATTGCTGGTTTACAAGAGCAGATTGTCACAGCTCTACAAAAGGAATGTATGAGGAAAAAGACTGCAAAGTGTTTAAAGAAACATCTTGGATTTGACTCTTCAGTCTGTGATGTATTTACCGAAACTTATAGTTTTGGCTGTAATCAGAAGAAAAATTCTAAGAAATGGTCTACTAATGACTATGGTTGTTCAGATTGTAAAACTCGTAAACATAGAAAGTTTACTAAGAAATATCCTCGTAAATTTTCTAAAGCAAACCTCAATCCAAGAAAGGTTTATTTCAAGAAAAGGCCACAGAATGCTAGGTCTAAGTTATATTCATGATTTGTTTGTAAAAAGCCTAGCCACTAGGCATCTCAGTGTCCTCTGCGGTCAAAGACAAAAGTCCAAACTAAAAGAATGGATTTATTCCTAACAGGATATGATCCAGCTGAATGGGACTTAGTCTCTAACCGTTTAGATGGTGAATACCTATCACTCACCGAGGATAGTGATTCCTCCATTGATATTGATACCCCACCAATAGACCATACAACCCAAAGTTATTCTGATTCTGATTCTGATTCACCTATACCAGAAGAGTCCTTAATTTTTTTAGAAATCAAGATGATGTCCTCATTTGTAGATCTCCAATCTCTTCTCTCTCAGAGATCTACTTTACAACATAAGCTCTCAACTCTGACACATGGACAGTTCCGACTTTATGATAAATATGCTTCCCAGATCATAGATCTCACTGCTCAAATTGATGCCATCCAGCAACCAAGCGTGGTGAATATTCACCATTATACCCCTACTGATGCTGAGTTCGTGAAACCAAAGCCAAAGCCTTCACTCCCAACACCTACTTCCAAAGGAAAAGAACTTATTCCTTATTCCTCTTCTATTAAAGATGAAGAAAGTATAGATGACACTATATTTCATCTGAAAGAAGAAATTAAAGAAAAGGAAAATCTAATAAGAAATCTCTGGAAAAGCTTGAAACTTTAGAAAGAAGAAGTAGAATATCTGAAGAAGAAAAGAGATGAAGAAATGGAACAAGAAATATTCCAGAAAGAGTCAGAAGTTGAACTTTTTGAATCAAATTTAGTCAAAGGCATAGATGATAGATTAGTCATCTCTATAAACATAAGACCACAAGGATATCTGCAGTATTCTCTTGATGAACAAATTGATACTGGTGCAATGAATTCCTGTGCCAAGCATGGAGCATTACCCGAGTATTATTGGCAGCCTGTTGACATCTCTTTTAGAGCTGTTAATAAAACTAAATTACGAATCAAACACATAGCTCCTAATTTTCCCATCTACATACAGGAAGAAAAAGTACTGGTAACATTATACAGTTTTGATACAGGTGCAGATATACTTTTAGGCCAAGACTTTGTAAATAAGTGCCTTCCTTTAACAGTAGGAAATCAATTTGTACCACTAACTATTAATGGTAAACCTTCAAAGATTCCAAGTAAATATTCCTATGAAACAAGAATTGCAGTAAAAGAAACTACTCAGCAAATTGAGAAATCAGCTAGTAGTCTTGCTCGTATCCAGAAAATTATAGGAAATGCAAATAAGCATGGAATGGATATTATAAAAGAAATTAGGGCGAAAATAGAAGCAGATTGTACATCTGATTACCCTGATGCATTCTAGACAAGAGAGCAATACTTTGTTAATTTTCCATACAAAGAAGACTATATACCAAGACCTCAGAAAGCTTCTGCTAATCACATGTCTCCTACAGAACTTGAGTATTGTCAAAAGGAGATCGCAGAATTAATGCAAAGAAAACTGATTGAAAATAGTAGAAGCCCATGGGCATGTCCTGCTTTTTATGTGAATAAGCATAGTGAGAAAAAAAGGGGAAAACCAAGAATGGTGATTAATTACAGAGCATTAAATGATGCTTTGTTACCTTTAAGATTCCCTTTGCCCTCAAAAGAGTTATTATTCTCTAAAATTGGTAAATGCAATGTCTTTAGTAAGTTTGATGTTAAAAGTGGATTTTGGCAAATTGGTATTGTTCCAAAAGATAGATACAAGACTGCATTTGTTGTTCCTCAAGGACAATATCAATGGAAGGTCATGCCATTTGGTTTGAAGAACGCTCCCTCTGAATTCCAAAAACGGATGGACAACATCTTCAAACACTTACAATTTGTTATTGTTTATATAGATGATTTAGTAGTCTGCTCTGTAGATATGAAGAACCATGTACAACATTTGAAGGTTGTTTATGATTTGTTATTCAAGCATGGATTAGTGCTCAGTAAATCCAAATTATGTTGGGTACAAACCAAAATTGAGTATCTTGGGTTAATTCTCTCTCAAGGCGAAATTGAACTCCAAGATCATGTATTAAAGAAATTGACAGGATTCCCTGATGAGACACTGGACACCAAGAAATTGCAAAGGTTCTTAGGATGCTTGAATTATATCCGACAGTTTTATGAAAATAAAGCTAAAGATGTCAGGATATTACATAAAAGATTAAGCAAAGCAGTTCCTTGGAACTATAAGATGACACAAGCAATCCAGATTATCAAGCAAAAACTTATGAACTTACCAAAGCTGCATCTACCTGATTTGTCACTAAAGTTAATACTTGAAACTGTTGCCTCTAATGAAACATGGGCAGCAGTGTTACTCCATAAGAATGGATCAAAGTTAGAAGAAGTGTGTATTTATACTTCTGGATGTTTCAGCGATGCAGAATCCAGATATCCCTTTTCCCACAAGGAAATTCTTGCTGTCAAAAATGGCATCAAGAAATTCATGATGTTTCTCAAACCCATACATTTTATTGTAAGAACTGATTTGAAACACATGAAAGGGATGCTTACTAATCAAAGATTGCTTGAATAGGGAAATAACAGAGTTCTACGATGGAGCCTCTGGCTTGATGGATTTGATTTTGAAATCCAATACAAGCCTGGAAAAGAAAATTGCATAGCTGATCTGCTTACTAGAGAAGCAGCTCCATCAAAAGAAAAGGACAATACAATTAAATGGCTTCATCCTCCATGAGCATAAGGGATGCTCCTCCACCAGGATTCAAATGGATCTTGGTCTGTACAAATTGTAAATATTGTTTTTATTTTGAATGTCTGTCATGTTATATAAAGTCCAGTCTTGAATGTTTACGTATCCTTGAAAGATGGATACATATGTATAATCATTATGATACATATAGTAGATATTTTAGAGAGAGTAGAAACCTCTTTAGAGGAATACTAACTGGAGGACCTAACCAGGGACAAGTGTACATTAGTCTTTATGTAACAGAAATGTCTTATGAAGATTACTGTAAAATCATGCTTCAAACAAAGTATGATGGATCTTGTTGGATAACTTTTGAATGCTCCTCATTCAAAAATTATTATTATTTCTGGTCTGGCTGGCTATATCTACTATTTTGATCATACTGTCCCAGAGATGCTAAATTTTTCAGAAATACAATCAAAGAAGCCTTAAAACAGTGGTTCATGGCTGAAGTTCAAGAAGCAGCACATTATGAAGCTTGGTTCGTCTTCAATCTATCCTTCAAAGGAAGTGAACTCCACTATGAACTGAATGATATATCACAACCTCCTTGCTACAGAGTTACAAGTGACTATTTTGGCGAACTCTGTGTTCCTGATGATGAACTAATTCCAGCTCTGCAAGGATCACCCTTCTACAGATGTTTTAGTGGGCTTCCACCGTTCTCCAATGATCACAGCTCTCCACCATCTAGTCATGATTATGATAGTGAATTTTCTTTTGATTCTATTGGCAGATATAATATCGAAAATATGATGGAAGCATGATGGACCCAGATTGTCCTCATTGTAATAAAGAGATTCTCTTGTAATAATTCATGTCTATCGGGCTGATAGTGGTGTCCCGACAGTTTCGTGGGTTCCTGTAGAACTCCATAGTGTAAAGATAGGAATAATTACTTTAGTCTCTATCATGTCTGTGTCATTCCGTAAAAGCTATGATGGGTCCCCATATGGCCGAGCCTCCAAGGGACGAGATAACAGCTGTAGTCCATAGCTGCCCCATCATTATTTTCATGGAATCTTTAGTTACCGGTAGATGCCCTTAATGATTTACGGGGAACTTATTAGAAATTGTATAAATAAGACCCTCCACTCTCATTTTAGGCATTCAGAATTTGGTCGAGAGAGGTTTGGGTAAGAGTCTTAGAGTATTAAGAGTCAAGTAGTGTGTATCCTCTTTTCTTCACTCGCCTTTGGGATCTTTTGATAGTAAATGAAAAACACTGATCTCAAGTGTAAATAAGGCCCTTTGCGCTCTAAAGTGTGTCTCCAATCTCTTCTCTCTCAGAGATCTACTTTACAACATATGCTCTCAACTCTGACACCTGGACAGTTCCAACTTTATGATAAATATGCTTCCCAGATCACAGATCTCACTGCTCAAATTGACGCCATCCAGCAGCCAAGCGTGGTGAATATTCACCATTATACCCCTACTGATGCTGAGTTCGTGAAACCAAAGCCAAAGCCTTCACGCCCAACACCTACTTCCAAAGGAAAAGAACTTATTCCTTATTCCTCTTCTATTAAGGATGAAGAAAGTATAAATGACACTATATTTCATCTGGAAGAAGAAATTAGAGAAAAGGAAAATCTAATAAGAAATCTCTGGAAAAGATTGAAACTTCAGAAAGAAGAAGTAGAATATCTGAAGAAGAAAAGAGATGAAGAAATGGAACAAGAAATATTCCAGAAAGAGTCAGAAGTTGAACTTTTTGAATCAAATTTAGTCAAAGGCATAGATGATAGATTAGTCATCTCTATAAACATAAGACCACAAGGATATCTGCAGTATTCTCTTGATGCACAAATTGATACTGGTGCAATGAATTCCTCTGCCAAGCATGGAGCATTACCCAAGTATTATTGCCAGCCTGTTGACATCTCTTTTAGAGCTGTTAATAAAACTAAATTACGAATCAAACACATAGCTCCTGATTTTCCCATCTACATACAAGAAGAAAAAGTATTGGTAACATTATACAGTTTTGATACAGGTGCAGATATACTTTTAGGCCAAGACTTTGTAAATAAGTGCCTTCCTTTAATAGTAGGAAATCAATTTGTACAACTAACTATTAGTGGTAAACCTTCAAAGATTCCAAGTAAATCTTTCTATGAAACAAGAATTGTAGTAAAAGAAACTACTCAGCAAATTGAGAAATCAGCTAGTAGTCTTGCTCGTATCTAGAAAATTATAGGAAATGCAAATAAGCATGGAATGGATATTATAAAAGAAATCAGGGAGAAAATAGAAGCAGATTGTACATCTGATTACCCTGATGCATTCTGGACAAGAGAGCAATACTTTGTTAATTTGCCATAAAAAGAAGACTATATACCAAGACCTCAGAAAGCTTCTGCTAATCACATGTCTCCTACGGAACGTGAGTATTGTCAAAAGGAGATCGCATAATTAATGCAAAGAAAACTGATTGCAAATAGTAGAAGCCCATGGGCATGTCCTGCTTTTTATGTGAATAAGCATAGTGAGCAAAAAAGGGGAAAACCAAGAATGGTGATTAATTACAGAGCATTAAATGATGCTTTGTTACCTTTAAGATTCCCTTTTCCCTCAAAAGAGTTATTATTCTCTAAAATTGGTAAATGCAATGTCTTTAGTAAGTTTGATCTTAAAAGTGGATTTTGGCAAATTGGCATTGTTCCAAAAGATAGATACAAGACTGCATTTGTTGTTCCTCAAGGACAATATCAATGGAAGGTCATCCCATTTGGTTTGAAGAACGCTCCCTCTGAATTCCAAAAATGGATGGACGACATCTTCAAACAATTACAATTTGTTATTGTTTATATAGATGATTTACTAGTATGCTCTGTAGATATGAAGAACCATGTACAACATTTGAAGGTTGTTTATGATTTGTTATTCAAGCATGGATTAGTGCTCAGTAAATCCAAATTATGTTGGGCACAAACCAAAATTGAGTATCTTGGGTTAATTCTCTCTCAAGGAGAAATTGAACTCCAAGATCATGTATTAAAGAAATTGACAGAATTCCCTGATGAGATACTAGACACCAAGCAATTGCAAAGGTTCCTAGGATGCTTGAATTATATCCGACAGTTTTATGAAAATCAAGCTAAAGATGTTAGGATATTACAGAAAATATTAAGCAAAGCAGTTCCTTGGAACTATAAGATGACACAAGCAGTCCAGATTATCAAGCAAAAACTTATGAACTTACCAAAGCTGCATCTACATGATTTGTCACTAAAGTTAATACTTGAAACTGATGCCTCTAATGAAACATGGGCAGCAGTGTTACTCCAGAAGAATGGATCAAAGTTAGAAGAAGTGTGTATTTATACTTCTGGATGTTTCGGCGATGCAGAATCCAGATATCCCTCTTCCCACAAGGAAATTATTGCTGTCAAAAATGGCATCAAGAAATTCAGGATGTTTCTCAAACCCATACATTTTATTGTAAGAACTGATTTGAAACACATGAAAGGGATGCTTACTAATCAAAGATTGCTTGAATAGGGAAATAACAGAGTTCTACGATGGAGCCTCTGGCTTGATGGATTTGATTTTGAAATCCAATACAAGCCTGGAAAAGAAAATTGCATA
>JASDQU011249433.1:15731-35180 GCA_032191745.1 Picea mariana
GATGCCCCCTCGAAGAGGCAAGTGAACAGGAGAGGATCCCTTCCATAATAGGATCCATTGTATGGTGTTACCCTACCTCAAGGGTTTCTATAATAAAGTTGTGGTTTTATGTATGGTTTCATATATCTTGTGTGGTGATTGTATTCATATATCTTTGGATCTATTGTGATATTTTGTATTCAGGTATTTGTCTCTTAACATTAATGCTAAGACACATATTTTCTTTGCAGTGAGCACCCTAAGCTAGTATTTGGTTGAAGCCAAGGAAGTTCTAGTGGGTGGCAGCAAAGCATGGTATAGTTGGATATGGTTTTTCTTAGGTGATGAAGTGAGGTTGCAGAGATATGAAGATTTTGATTGAGCAGGGAGTGCAGTAGACAGATGGAACACCTGATGGTGTTGCTTCAACTTGGAATCAGTTACGATTTCTGGGATAATATGGAAGCAAAATTTTGTACCACTTAGTACAATAGAGATGGAGTATGTCACAACTAGTGTCGTAAGTCATGAAGTGGTGCAAATTTAGAAGCTTCTTGTAGGAATTCATCCGAGACATGGTACAAAAGGGAGCAGTGAAGCTCTAGTACTTATCCACAGATGAGAATATTGCAGATATACTCCTAGAGTGTCCATGTTGACTTGGCTGAGGATGATGATACACATGATTAGCCATTCTGATTTGGCTGGTGATGAGCATTGATGTTTCAACATCGGGCAAATGTTCTCCCAGATTGGTAATTCACAGGGCTATGGTAGTGCTTATATGATCAAGGGAGAATGAAAAATTCACTCATGGGGCTCTGCTAGTGGTGAATGGCCCAGGTATGTTGATGGCATCAGGAAAACATTCTCTGAGATTGGTCATGCATGGGACTATGATAGTTCTAATATGACCAAGGGATAATGACTCATTCACTCATGGGGCTCTGCTAGTGGTGAATGGCCTAGCTATGTTGATGTTCTTTAGGTTTGGGCAGATATTCTTCCTAGATTGGTCATGAACGGGGCTATTCTAGTGCTAATATGACCAAAGGAGAATGAATCACTTATCAATGGGGATTTTCTAGTGGTGAGAGGACTAGACAAGAATCAAGAAGACATTATCCTTCGGCAACGTGCACAAGGAAGTTGCAACTGCAGTTTTTGTGCTATTACGTTTTATCTTTGTTCTGGTTGTCTTGGAGACTGTGCTACACTTGGAGAATATCTTTCTTGGTTTCTCTTGGTTATCATATTGAGGTCTCAGGTATTGGTGATGCTAGCCTTGGGGAGGATCTTCTATGTATGGTATTTTGGCTATTGATGGTGATGTATTGGTAATATCTTGGACTAAATTCTTCTATAGAAAGGTTGTTGGGTTTTCCCCAAAGGCTCGGTTTCCCGGGATAAACTATTATGTTATTTTGTCTACTGTGCATGGTTAATATTTCAATATCTTGTTATTTCCATTTATTTTTTATAGTTGGTATTTTCAATGCATAGTTATTCTATGATAATTGTTGTATGAAAGTGAATCTTGTTATTAATAATAAGGAAATAACTATCAAGTGTTGAGAATCATATAAAATCCAACAAAACCAAGTATTAGGCATGCCTATGGATATCATTAATCCATTGTAGGGCCAAAATAAAAAATTTAGAGCCTAAAACATGCACTAAAAGTTCAAGACCTAAAAACCTGTAGAAAAAATGTCAATATGGAGAACCATTATGAGTTAGTGGAAGAGATGGGTGGCCATTGATATCCATATAGATAAATCATCCCCCCCTTATTAATAAATGATCCCCATTTCATTAATTTCACCCATCAAATGGGGAAACGTTTGCTAAATTTGACTCCTTGTTAGCCACTTGCATTTGAGGAAGCTATCTTGCTTTGATAACCCAATAGAGTTGTATATTTTGCTGGTGGCTGACCTTCATCTTGGAGTCCATGAACTAATCCACTATATAATGTTCAATGAATTTAGGGTTGATTTTTGTCGGGGATAAATTCTCAGCCAACTCTGAGGTGTTCAATAGATGTGGAAAATATTGTCAAAGAAGCTCCACATTAAATACTATGTGCAAGAAAAGGAAAGAAAGAATACTCAATTCAAAACAATTCTCACCCACAACCTCCGTGATAGTGTAATTCCCATATACCAGTGGTATAAAATTCCTATGGGGGCTTTTGAGGCAGCCTTTTTGCAAATGAAACCACAACTTATCACCAACATGAAACTTGTGTGGAACCTGATGTTGGTCCTGTCACTTCTTGTACTTCAAATTTTATTTTTGTAGGATATAATTAACTTGTTCTTGTATGTGCTAGATCCATTCAACAAATTTGGCTACTCTATTTTCCTTGGTTTGATCATGGGAGAACTTTTCTTGTGTAGATGCAATGGGAAGAGCTATATCGATGGGGGATAGTAGCTAGAATCCCAATAACACCTTAAAAGGTTGTGGACAATAGAATTGTGAGGGGATCTATTGTATCTATGTTGAACATATGGAAGTATCTCATCAAAATTATGTGGATGCTTGGATTTTTACATGTGTAATATATCCACAATCATCATGTTGACCACCTCTCTTTACCTATCTATTTGTGGGTGGAAGGAAATCAATTTATTCATATTGGTGTCCATTACATACCACAATCTGGACTATAAGGTACTGAGGAACATACTATCCATGTCTGAAATAAAGCTTCTTTGGTAGCCCAAAATAACCCAAAAACTATCAAAGAAGAGCTTAGCAGTGACTTCTAATATGATACTCTTCTTGAATAGTGCTGAAATATCCATCTAAGAGAACCAATCAACAAGCCAAAAATTAAAAGAAATGATCACTAACATTCTTGATTTAGGGAAGAGATGACACGTAATCCATGGAGACTAACTCATATGGCTTGTCTAGGATAGGTAGATGATAGTACAACCCCTACTTATTAATGGTAGGTTAGTGCTGGAACATGTAGTGCATGATGTGACAAACCTATTGACATCTTGTCAAATATTTGGCCGATATAAATACTTCTAACTTATGTACATAGAATTTCTCTACCACTCACTTGAAGGAAAATAAAGATGGCCTTGATAGGACAAAAGTGCATCTTAGAGGTGAAAGTTTGGAACTTGTTTACCTATGCCTAGTGTTTGATATGTAGTAGCAAAATCAGGGTCACTTATGTCTAATTGATACTACCCAAAGGTCTCATGCCCATGGTTGTTAATAAATGTGGTCAATGCCACAACTGGGAGTCGGTTGATCTAGGTGAATATTGGTGGCCACCCACATGTTCCAACTTCCAATTGGCTCATCTTAATAGTTTTTAGTTCAACATGTTTCTCTGTAATGGAGACATTTCTTTGTAATTGTGGGGTATGCACTTATGGGGCTATCTTGAATCCCTACACAACATCCAAGTGGATATGGGTGGCTTCCCACCTATTACAACTTTTTTATTTTGGAATTTTTCATGTTAGTACATCTTTTTGTACTTCCAGGGCCATTTTGAGGCTCTAAACAATGTTTTCTTGGCTTTCAATAGTCAAACTATAGATGGAATAAGAGTTTGACGACATAATGTGTATTTTTCGAAAATACCTTTCCAATGGGCTATCATACACCTAAAAAAAAGATCATTTGTAAAAGTTGCGACCCCAGGAAGTTAATGTACTAACTTACCCCAACAAGGCCCACATGAATTTTAGCACTTCATATCCTAGGGTTAGTTTTTTCGATGTCTAGGGTTTTGGCATTCATTTTTATCATAACAAATCCTTCAAAGCCTCATTGTAATCATCTTCTTGCAAATGAGCATAGCCGTCACATCTCTTCGTATAGACAAAGATGCCACCATTCTAGAGAGTCTTGCACTCTGTATTTTTATAGTCTTTGTACATTTCTTTCATTAATAGAAATAATGTATTGTTGTATTTCTTTGTTTCTGGAAATTTTTATGTGTATTTCATGGTAATATCTCTGCTTTCAATTTGTTCCAAAAATAATCCAGTTTAGTGGTATTAGAGAATGTTTCTCTTGATCGTTTTTTAGTGCATGTCAATGAGGTCCGAGTATAGCAAGTTGGGTCTCGAGATTGTCTCTCTTGATTAAAATTGCTCCTGTATGCCCAAGAAACCCTCTATGGTGGAAAAAACGAAAAACGATGAAGAAAAAGATTCTATTAACTTGTTTCTTGAGTAAGATCTCAGACGAAAAAGGGAAGAAATGATGGAGAATTTTTCCCACATCCTTCAATTCTTGCCGATAGCAACATGCCCATATTCATCAAGCGACCACTTTGGAGGAACCTCTCCCTTCAAGGTAAAAATTAATTTCGATATTCCCATATTTGAATGTCAGATAGACGTAGATGCCTTAGAAAAATGGTTGAATATTCTAGAAGGTTATTTCTTTGTTCACAATTTTTTCAACAGGGAAAATATCATCGTCACACTCCTCAAGGATCTTCCCCATGTCAAACATTGGTGGGAAACTTACTAGGAGAAAAGTTCCACAGAGGAATCTAGAATATATGGGGCTAAGCCCGCTTGGTATTTTTTTGTGGATAGGGTCAAGGAATAATGCTACGCTGTTGATAACTATGAAGACTAGTACATGATATGGACCACACTACAGCAAGAGAAGAGCCAAATAGTGTCAGAGTTCACAAATACTTTCCATACCTTGTGCACCAAGATAGGTATCAAATACTCCGAGCGACATATGGTTCTAAAATACTATGGGGATATGCATAGGTACATCCAAGCTAAAATGGATTTCCTAAACATCTCATCATTGGGAGTTGCCTCTCGATATGCTATCAAAATTGAGCATAAATTTAGGCATCAAAATAAATGGGAGTTCATGTCTGCAAATCCGCTACAACCAAATCATGGTAAATAAGGCCCTAATCAATAGCCTCCCAACAACCAATCGAAGACACAGGAAAATAAGGGTAAATGAAACACAAAGAATGACACTAGGAAGTTCTGTGACTTCCACAAATTCCCCTAGAAACACACCAATGAATGTTGCTTGAAATAGTGATTGGTGGTTGAGGTCAGAGACAAGGAGCCGAACCCTGATTCATAATTTGATCCAAAAAATATTGAAAATGGATAGATAATCGACACAAAACCTACTGCTACTATTGTGACTGCAACAATTCAACCAGAAGAACCAATAGATCCTGAAGAGGGGGAGTGCCTCTTCCATTCACAGATGTGGGTGAAGGGGACCCTGTTGAATTCCATTGTTGATAGCAGTAGGCAGAAGAACCTCATTTTAGATGAGGTTTTCAAATAATTGGGGTTGTTGACAACACCACACCTACAACCATACAACATCAGGTGGCTTCACCAGGGACAAGATCTCCATGTCAGCCATTAGTGTCTTCTATCCTATGGCATCTATCCCTTCAAGGATGAGGTAGTTTGTGGTGTTTCCTCTCTTTATGTTTGTGAGGTTGTTTTGGGACAACCATATATGTGGAAGAGTCATGTTGTTTATGAGTCTTGACCCCATAGTGTCATTATTACTCTGGGGGGTCAAATATACAGGATACCATAGGTAGTTCTGACTACTATTCCACCAAAATAGTGTCGCAAGGTAATCTCTCATACTGCAAAAATCATCCTCTTCGTAGTCTGTTCAAAGGATTCATAGAAGGCCACTACAACCACTATAGCCTCAACACCTTCTATCCAACAAAAGAAGATTGTAGAAGAGAAATAAGATATTGTTTCTTCACATACAATGGTGCCTACACAATGCCCTGTGAAGCCCATAGACAACAGGTTGGTGGAATAGATTCAACTCCTCTAGCAATAGGTTCGTGAGAGCCTTCCATAGACCAATCAGTGCAACTTCTCCAACAAGGCACGCAACTCACCAAGATTCAGATTTAGAAAACACTTTCCCCTCTTCCCCATGAACTCAATGCAATGGATACCATTGCTTCCAAATGGGGGAGGATTGATCGAGTTGGATATTGGTGGCCACCCACCTATTCCAACTTCCAAGTGGCTCATCTTGACAATTTTCAGTTCAACACATTTCTCTATAATGGGGACAATTCTTTGTAATTGTGGAGTCTGCACTTACGAGGTTGTCCCAAATCCCTACACAACATCCAGGTGGATATTGGTGGCCACCCACCTATTCCAACTGGCTTATTTTGGAAGTTTTTATGTCAGTACATATTTTTATACTTCGAGGACCATTTTGGGGATCTAAACAATTGTTTCTTGTCTTTCCATAGTCAAACTATAGACAAAGTCAGATTTTAATGACATAATAATTAGTTCTCAAAAATACATTTCCAATGGGCTATCACACACCTAAAACGAAGATAGTATGCAAAAGATACGACTTCGGGAAGTTAAGGTACTAACTTACTTCAACGGAGCCCGCATGAATTTTGGCGCTTCATCTCTCAGGGTTAGGTTTTTGGATGTTTAGGGTTTTAACATTCATTTTTATCATAAAAATTCCTTAAGAGCCTCATTGTAATCATATTCTTGCAAATGAGCGTACCCATCAAATATCTTCTCATAGATAAATCTTCCAACATTCTAGTGAGTCTTGGACTCTGTATTTTTACAGTCTCTGTACATTTATTTGATTAATAGAAATGATGTATTGTTGTATTTCTCTGTTTCTCGCAATTTTTATGTGTATTTCATTGTAATATATCTTCTTTCATTATGTTCCAAAAATAATATGGATCACTAGTTGAGGCAGTCTACAACATGGATTTTGATTCCGTTCTTATACTTAATGTTCAACTAGAGTTGCAAGTATGAACCACTTTTTATGGCTATCATTTTGTAACTTTCCCTTTGTTTGCATGAATTGTAGGGGTTTGTGATTAATGTATATGATTATTTTATTTTTCAAAATATAATTCTTTCAATATCGACATGCCTTCATAATGATGTACATATCCTTGTCATAGGTGGGATACATGTGAATAACATCATATAGTGTCTCTCTATGATGGAACATCTAATTTCCATGTTGAGTGAGGATTTCATTGATAACATAGTTAGAGGCATATGTCTCAATATCAAATTATTATTACAATTCTAGCATAGTAAGGATGGGTGTCGAGCATAGGAGGTGTTTTAAATCCTCAAATGATTTCTATTGTGAATCAATCCAAGAAAAAATGGCTCTATATGTACCCTTAGTCACTTGGATTAAGGGCCAAGTGATATGAGAGAACTCCAACATGAACCTAATATAGAGTTTGGCAAGGCCCAAGAAGCCATGGAGATTTATTAGAGTTACATGGGCTAACCCATAGAGAATGACTTAGATCTTGGTTGGCTCCACATCCACCCCATATTAGTTTGTGATGTATCCTAGATATTCAATTCTTGACATGCCAAATGAGAATTTCTCTATATTGGCATACAACTTGTGTTTCCACCACAGGGCACCCAATATTTATTGAATGTGGTGAAAATATTCTACTTATGTTCTATTGAATATGAGTATGTCATCCAAATACACAACCACAAAATCTTTTGCGAATGGATTCAAGATATCATCTATCATCCTCATAATTTTTGCAGGAGAATTAGTCAATCCAAAAATCATGACAAACCACTAAAAAATGTCTTCTTTAGACTCAAATATAGTATTCCATACATCAATTTGTTCAATTGGAACTTGGTGGTATCCTGAATTTAGATTAATATTAATGAATAACTTGGCACCCTTAAGATGAACAGGAAGATCATAAGTATAAGGGATTAGGAAAAAATGTTTTATAGTGATTTTGTTTAGGGTTTTATAATCAATACATAGTCACCATGTCCCATCATTTTTCTACAAAAATACAACTAGGCTCTGACAAGGTGAGGAACTTGGTTGAATGTGTTACTTTTGGACGATCTCATGAATTTGAAATTTTATTTTATCTTTCTCTAGGATAAAGCATCTGTATATTGGGCCATTAGTTAAAGGAGCACTAGGTATCAATTCTATTGAATTTTCGAGTTGGTAGTGCATAGACACTCCTGTAGGTGAAGAAAATATATTTTTATATTCTTATGTAATATTGTTAACCTACTTATGTTGTGTAGAGAGGCCTTGTTCTGAGGTGGTGGAAATCAAAATGACATTTGACTCACCTTTGAAATGAACCATGCATATGATAAATTTTCTAGTGTGAGAGACTACCCTTTAAAACTGCTTTGTCAAGATCAAGGAAACTTAAATAGTCAAAACTAATTCTAGTATATTGTAGAGTTAGCCTCCAAAAGTAACAATGCAACTACTAATCATAGACTCATAAACAATGTAAATTTCCACATATAGAGTTGTCCTAAAAGAACATCACAAACCTCAACTGGGGAAACATCATATAATACCTCATCTTTGAAGGTATTGATGCCATAGGATAGACAAAAATATTAGTTGACATGGATGTATCATCATTGGATTACCCAACTGATCCTGTATGGTTGGGGGTGTCTCGTTGTCAGTAATTCAATCTCTTTATCACTTCGAATGAGATCAAGCTCTTCTAGCTACTATTGTTGAAAATGAAATGTACTTGAGTCCCCTTTACCTACATATGTGAATGGAATATGTGCTCCCCCTCGTTTGCCTCCTCTGGCTCTTATTGTAGGATATTTTTAGTTTTGATGATAACACTATGTTCTACATAAATTATCCACTTTATTTTATCCTTCTCCAAATCCAAGTTCGATATAGGGTTCAATTTTCTAGATAAATGGGAGAGTATACATTATTTATATAGAAATCAAAATTGTGTTGAGAAGTCGATTTTCTTTCAAGTCGAGTCGGTCCAAGAAATAAGTAAACTAAATTTCCCCAATGGTCGAAGTCTAAGTAAACTTAAATCAAGTCGAGTCAAGGCTGAAGCAAGTTGGATCGATCAGAATCGAATTACTCAAGTCAAATTTCTTCTAGTTGAGTCAACCAAAAGATGTTTATCAGTCAAATAAGGAAGGAAATACAAAAAAAGGGTGAGACCAAGTTGAATCTTTAGTGACTAGCAGTTGAAAGGGAGCCGATTTTAATATCCACCATCAATTAAAATGTTTACAAGTTGAGTTTAACTAGTCACCAACAAAGGAAATATATAGAGGTCGATTTAGACATTTATGAAAAGGTAAAATGTATTGAAGTTGATCTGGCATTCGACGATGAAAGGAAAATCTAGGAAAGTTGATTTCAAGGAACCACCTGTACCAACCACCTCACATATTTTCTAGGGAAATTTCTCTCCCATTGGCTAACTAAAAATGTTCTCCATAGAACCCATGTCGTAGAATTTTAAAATCTATTTCCATCGCTCTAGAATAATCATATGAAAATAGTCGTCTAATTTTGTGTATGGAAATCAATTAGTAAAATTTACCATTTGTGTTAATTAAATGAAGGAGTGTAATGTTTCATTCCAAAAGGACACATTGTTTCAAAGTGGCACCCCTTAGAGGACTATATAAGCAAAGGAATACAAAGGGAAGAAGAGCGTCTTGGTGGATACACACACACACACACACATATATCATCTATATCTATATCTATATCTATCTATCTATCTATCTATCTATCTATCTATCTATCTATCTATCTATCTATCTATCTATATATATATATATATATATATATATATATAATGGATTGAATGAAAGTGATATGTATTTGAGTAAAGATTATTATTAAAATATGCTTAACACAGAATAACAAAGATACAATAAAACTAGTTTCTATTCAATAAGGAAATAAGCTGAAATTCTAAAATGCAGTGGAAAATAAGCTTGCTAGAATGGTGGCGACTTATCTCTAAGAAGAGATGTGACGACTGTGCTCATTCACAAGAACATGATTACAATGAGACTCTGAAGGCATTTTTACAATAATCATGAATTCAAAAAACCTATACATCCAAAAACCTAACCCTAGGAGATGAAGTGCCAAAAATCATGTGGGCCACGTTGGGGTAGGTTAGTACATCAACTTCTCGGGGTCGTAACTTTTGCATAAGATCTTTGTTTTAGGTGCATGATATCCCGTTGGAAAGGTCTATTCGAGGAATACACATTTTTCCATCAAAATATAATTTTTTTTAATAGTTTTAATATCGCGAGCCCTAAAAAAATTGTTTAGGGCCTCAAAATGAACCTAGAAGTCAGGGACCTGAAAACTAGGAAAAAATTCCCAAACTAGAAGGGAGACCACCAAAATATATTTGGATCAATCCTCCCCCCTTAGGAAGAAATGGTATCCATTGCATTGAGTTCCCCCATTATATGAGGAAATTTATGCATAATTTAGCCCTTGGTGAGCCACTTGCCTTGGTACAAGAGTTGCCTTGCTTTGACAACTCGATAAAGTTGGATCCTTTGTTGTTGAGTTTGCTTGAACCGTGTGTCCAAAATATAATCGTTGGATTCCTATTGCATGCAGTCAGGGTTGAGCTCTGTTGGTGTCAATTTTTCTTCTATCTATGAGGTGTCCAATAATGGTGGGAAATATGGTCAAAGGAGAGCCACGTTGAAAACTGGATGCAAACCAAGAAAATGGGGAATCTTGAGCTCAAAATAATTTTCACCCACAACCTTGGTGATGGTGTAAGGTCCATAAAGGAGTGGTCAAATATTTCTATGGGGGCCTGTAAGGTGTTGTTTCTTCAAGTGAAACCAAACTCTGTCTCCCACCTGAAAGTTATGTGGCACCCGATGTTGATCATGGATCTTATTTTACTTGGAATTGGATTTCTGTAAAATATCATGAACATGTTGGTAGATGTGTTGGATCCACTCAATCAACTAGGTGGATTTTTCATCTTCAGTTGGAGCAGGGGATGAGTCAATCGAGGTGGTCGCAAGGGGTAGTGAAACATCCATGGGACCCAATGGTTGGAACCCCAACCCCACCTGAAAGGGGTTGTGGCCAGTTGAGCTATGTAGGGATCGGTTGTAGCTATGTTGAACATATGAAAGACTCTCATCCCATGTGCCAGGGTGCTTGGAATTGTACATCCATAGGATAGGCACAATCATTTGATTGACAACCTCTGTTTGTCCATCTATCTGCGGGTGGAAAGTAGTGGATTTGGTGAGCTTGGTGTCCAACAATGACCAGAGGATCCACCAAAATGTGTTGAGTAAACAATTGTCTTGATTTGAGACAATGGTTTGTGGTATTCCAAAATGTACCCATAATCATTCAAAGAAGAGCTTGGTAGTGGCCTCTGCTGTGATGCTCTTCTTACAAATGACCAAAATCACCATCTTGGAAAAGCGATCAACAACCACAAAAACACAGCCATTGCCCCTCTTGGTGGATGGAAGGCTTGACATGTAGTCCATTGAGATGGATTCCCATGGCCTGCCAGGAGTAGGCAGAGGGCTATATAGGCCCTATTTCTTGGTGGTCGGTTTGGCAATAATGCAAGCAATGCAGAACCTGATATACTTTCTCACATCATTTCAAAGTTTAGGCCAATAGAAATGTTTTTGCAGGACTAGAACTGTCTTTTCGACGCCAAAGTGTCCTACCACCTGACTATAGTGGGATTCCCAAATCAACTTCACTCGCTCTCTTAATGGAATGCAGAGATGACCCATATGGAAAAACTGCTCGTCCTGTAGATGGAAATTAGCAACAATTTATTTTACGCTCTATTATCACTCCAAGAGCCTCTTTAGTTTGTATATCAAGAGAGACTGGTAACTTAATCAAAATGCTCAATAATGGTATAAATTGCATCAAATTGAATGAATTGAGATGATCTCACTCACTCCTGAAACACATGAATACACTCAGCAGATAAGGCTTTCAACTATACTTTTTAATAATGCCTATATAAAGATGTAAATGATGAAGACTACTTATTATACCAACAGAAACATACATACAAAAGCATACATGAATGGCCAGCTATAACAAGTAAGAGTACTTGTAATTCTAGTTTATCAATGCAAAGATAAGATCAAAGTTATCAATCATTAGATAAAAATGGAAAACATGAATATAATATTCACCCACATGTATAGAAAAGAAATAATATTAAGGTCTCAACATCTACAAAAAAATAAGCTTATATTCCAATAAGCATTCACAAGTCTTTTACAAAAGAGTCTCTCCAAGTCCTCCCAATCGAACCCTTAGCGCCTCCCTTTGGTCCTCTATATATAGAGATTACATGCTCATATAGATACAAAATATATGGATCTCATAACCTCTTCACCTATTTTTAGTTTTTTGAATATATCCAACTCAAATCCAAATTTCTGAGGTGGCTGGAAAATACAAACTGTCAAATTTCTGAAAATGATGCTCAAATATTCAACTATATCTCCCAAATACAAAGAGATGTTGGAACACTAAGAGAGAGTTTTAAAGAGGAGATAGTTCTTGTGAGAAACCTCTCCACTTTCCAAAAATAAATTTCCATATCATCCAAATCTATCTCCAAAAAATATGACTAAAACATGAAAACACATATTTCCAAAATCTAGTCATATTCCTACAATCTAGGATTTGATCCCTAGAATGTTTCCATTGGGGAAAATAAGTGCCAATTGCATTATTTTATGGGGGATTATCTTATATTCAAATATATGTGTCCACATTGACCTAAAAATCATCCTTCCATGTCGAAGTTTGGCCAAGGCTCATCCATGTTGAAAGTTTGAAGAGTTGGTAGCGCAATACATAGGAAAAACACAGTTTGCGCTACAAACTCCTGTAGGTGGCTGTTTTCAAGAATATTTTCTAAAATCCTTTTAAAACCTGAAATGAATACTAGAAAGGGATTCTTTAAGACCTGAAATTTGACTTCATAAAATATTAAATGTTGCAATATATCATACTTAATCATTTAAACTTCTCCATATTTCATAAAAAGGTTTATGCCAAAATGTAATACTCCAAGTTATTTAGACAAACACTCAATGGATCTGGAATTGTTTCTTGGAAGATGAATAACCTTCACCCTGAAGAGAACCATTTTCCATACTGTCACTGTAAACATATCCCTCTTTAACAAATTCCATCAATAAACTCTAAAAACAGAGTATGCTTGTGACATGCATTTTTTATGTATTTAGAACTTGCTAGGGTTTTTGATCTCCAACAAAAAGTGATAAAAGGTTCATGTATGTTGATACCATATGAATCTTCCTCTCTTTCTTGAGATGATTCCCTTCTAGCTTTTGAAAAAACCTCCAACATCCTATGGCACACTTGAAGGAGTCCACATGATTAGAGTTTTGTTCAATCAAAGTTGTATCAGTGGGATCAAATCTAACCAGAAATATTGAACTCTTCCTAGGGATATGGTCTTTCCTTGGAGCAATTTGATATCCAAGCACCTGTTACAGATATTTTTTCTCATAAGAAAATTAGAGAAAAAACCCTTAAGGAAAAAACTTCCTTGGTTCCAAGAGAACCTTAACAATACTTCTTTGATGGTGAGTTTCATCTTTAGAAGAGGATCACAAGACTTAATGATGATTTTAGAACCTTGAAAATCTTTCAGATATACCTTTTTCACTTTAAAAGTATTCCAATGCAAAAACAAAGATTTTTCATGAGTTGGTAGTGCACTTAGTGTTAAAATAGTGCTTTGCGCTACCAACTTGTCATAATGAGGAATTATTTCAAAATGGACATCCCTTTGTGATTTTAAGTGAAATGATGGATCATTATGGACCATAAGTGACCAAAACAACTTGATATTGGCCCTAAAACAATTTCATGACTCAATTAACCACCTAAGAATCCAAAATAAAAATAAAATTATTTGGGAGATAACATCTGGCTCTAATTGGGGATGGAAGCCTCCCTGCGAGGTTCCAAGAACATAGAAGACCCTATGCTTTTCTGTTCAATATGAAAACCCTATAACCTACTCTGATTATGAGATCAAACTACTCTTCAAAAATATACATCATGGACTCTATAGTTCCTAGTCCATTGGGTTATGGAGTCATCTAGTATTAAACTTGTACAACTAATCCTTTACAATATTTCAAGATCTATCACTTACATTTTGTTCTTGATTTACTGATTGAAACTCTTCTTATTTATTGTAAAACTGAAAAGAAATGTTCAAGTGATGAACTTATTCTCACACACTCCTACTCTAATCAACTGTACTTCTTGTTGATCAAGTGAAATCATGTTTCCAATGAAGCCATACAAGTAAAATCATGACTGAAAAAATTCTTTTTATGCCACTGATTATAAGATAATAATAAAATCACAACAGTGACCATAAAAACTCTTTCAGGAGATCATACTCACTAACAAATACATGTGATATGATAAAATCTGAAAACTTAAGAGAGTATGAGAGATAAGACTCAAGTAATGCTACCATAGGGTCTTTAAAACCATGATCACCATCATACAGATTCAAAATCATTGATTCTCATGTATGTATTCCCATTTTCTATATCCATGTGACTCAAATCCATCACTATGATGTGGTGGCCCATTACAGCTGACAATTTTTGAGAGAAAATATGAGATATGTTCTTGATCTTCTACATAACTGTCTCCATAATGATCAAATGAAGGATGAGTCTTTAAAAATATATCATGAGAGAACTGTTGATTACTCTCTCCAAGAATGATATCTTTGAAAGATGAGTAAAAAATAAGAGGATCTTTATTGGAATTTTGAACAACAGACTCATAACTATCATCAACCATAACATACATACATTGTTGATCATCCCTTTGTTGAAAAGTGGAACTAGATGTGATTCCATTAGTTAAAAAGCCTGCATATACTTTAAATTTTTCCTCATCATCACTATATTTTTCAAATATTGGAACATCAGGATAAAATCCTAATGGCAGAGATGAAGATTTCTGCAAAGATTTATCAGCAATAGGACTTCGAAACAAATCTGAAATAACATTAACTTATTCCTCATCATCATCATTCTTTCCATCAAAATTTGGAACAAAAGGTACATAAGGAGAAAGATAGTCTTTTTGTTGTTCCTCCTTGAAAATGGACGATCTATGAAAATCCAATTCCTCATGGCTACTGCAATTTCCTTTTGTCTAGAAATATGAAAATTGTTGGCTATGCTTACTGATTTCAATTGGAATTTGATCAAAAGACAACTGATCATTTCCATTTGTAGTTAAAGAAACCAACTCTTCAGATTCATAACAATCAGACTTAATGATAGTAAGAGAACCTTCAACTTCTTCACTATTCATTTCTAGTTCATGGTCATGTGAAAGCATATCATCATGAAGATCATTAGAGAGATGCTACATATTGTGAGGGAGAAATTCTTCTCTATCTATAACTTCAATATCATTATGCAATCCATATTCCTCACAACAATTTTCAAATAAAAACTCATCTAAAAAGTACCTTTTGCAATGCTCATTGAATACTTTGTGAAACTCTTTCAAAGATGAAATACTAGAAGGAGGTAATGATAAATACCACTTACGTGCATCACCATCCAATGAATGCATGAACATCATCATGTGAACATCCTCATGATGTAGATCTAGTAGATCCATTCACTAATGGAACTTGATGAGGTGTTCTGCAAGATTGTCTTATTTCCTCTCTTTGAAGATAGGAAGAAAATCTCCCCATTTTGTCAAATGAGATACTAGATGTGGGAAACTAGGAACTGTAGAAAAATTGAGAGGTGAAAACCTCTGATCCAAAAGAGCAGAAAATGCTTTTGACATTAGAAGATTGTGGAGTCTCCACTGAATTCTTCCTTCATGGAGTTGCTAGATAGAAGATTACAACCAATATGATGCCCATCCTTTGTCTATCAAAAGTTAGAACTATGTCGTCTCCCATGGAAGCTTGCTTCACACTCCTGTCCCCGACAACGACACCAATTTTTTATCACTCCAGAAGTCTCTTTAGGTTGTAGATAAAGAGAGTTTGGTAACTTAATCAAATAATTCAATAATGGTATAAATTGGATCAAATTGAATGAATTGAGATGGTATCACTCACTTTAGACACATATGAATACACTCGAATAGATAAGGATTTCAACTATACTTGTTCATAAGGCTTATATAAAGATGTAAATGATGAAGAATACTTATTATACCAGCAGAAACATACATACAGAAGCATACATGAATGGCCAACTATAACAGGTAAGAGTACTTGTAATTATAGTTTATCAATGCAAAGATAAGATGATATTTATCAGTCATTAGATGAACATGGAAAACATGAATATAATATTCACCCACAGGTACAGAAAAGAAATAATATGAAGGTATGAACATCTACAACAAAAGAATCTTATATTCCAATATGCATTCAAAAGTATTTTACAAAGGAGTCTCTCCAAGTCCTCCCAATCGAACCCTTAGATCCTCCCTTTGGTCCTATTTATATAGAGATTACATGCTCATATAGATCCAAAATATATGGATCTCATAACCTCTTCACCTATATTTAGTTTTTTGAAGATATCCAACTCAAAACCAAATTTGTGAGGTGGATGGAAACTACAAATTGTCAAAATTTTGAAAAAAGATGCTCAACTATTCACCTATATCTCCTGAATCCAAATATATGTTGGAAAACTGAGAAAGGTTTTTGTAGAGGAGGTCGTTCTTGTTAAAAAAAATCACTTTCCAAAAATATCTTTCCATCTCATTGGAATCTATCTCCAAAAAAGATGACTAAAACATGAAAACACAGATTTCCAAAATCTAGTCATATTCCTACAATCTGGGATTTGATCCCTCGAATGTTTCCATTGAGGAAAATAAGTTTCATATGCATTATTTGATGGGGGATGATATTATATTCAAATATATGTGGCCACCTTGACCCAAAAATCCTCTTTCCAAGTCGAATTTTGACCAAATCTCATCCATGTTGAAAGTTTGAAGAGTTGGTAGTGCAATACACAGGAAAAACACAGTTTGCGCTACAAACTCATGTAGGTGACTGTTTTCAACAATTTTGTCTAAAATACTTTTAAAACATGAAGCTAATGATGGAAAAGGATGCTTTAAGACGTAAACTTTGACTTCATAACCTATTAAATTTTGCAATATATCATACTTAATCATTTAAACTTATACATACTTCATAAAAAGGTTTATGCCAAAATGTAATAGTCCAAGTTCTTTAGACAAACAATCAATGCCTTTGGAATTGCTTCTTGAAAGATGAATACCCTACACCCTGAAGAGAGCCATTTTCCATACTGTCACTGTAAACATATCCCTCTTTGAAAAATTCCATCAATAAACTCTAAAAATAGAGTTTGCTTGTGATATGCATTTTTTATGTATTTAGCAATTGCTAGGGGTTTTGATGTTCATCGCAAACTGATAAAAGGTTCCTCTATGTTGCTACCATATGCATCTTCCTCTCTTTCTCGAGATGTTTCCCTTATATATTTTGACAAAACCTTCAACATCCTATGTGCTTGAAGGAGTCCACATGATTAGAGTTTTGTTCAATCAAAGTTGTATCAGTGGGCTCAAATCTAACCATAAATCCTAACCTCTTCCTGGGGATACAGTATTTTCTTAGAGCTATTTGATATCCAAGAACTTGTTGCAAATATTTCTGCTCATAATAAAATTAGAGAAAAAACCCTTAAGGACAAAACTTCCTTGGTTCCAAGAAAACCTTAACAATACTTCTTTGATTGTGAGCTCCAGCTTTAGAAGAGGATCTCAAGACTTAATGATGATTTAAGAACATTGAAAAACTTTATGATATACCTTTTTCACTTCAAAAGTCTTCAAATGAAAAAACAAATATTTTTCACGAGTTGGTAGCACACTTAGTATTAAAATAGCGATTTGTGCTACCAACTTGTCATAATGAGGAATTATTTCAAAATGGACATCCTTTTGTGATTTGAAGTGAAATGATGGATCATTATGGACTATAAGTGACCAAAACAACTTGTGATTGGCCCTAATAGAATTTCATGATTCAATTAACCACCTAAGACTCCAAAATAAAAAAAAACATTATTTGGGATCTAACACGCCCAACATTTGGTAGGTAGTGGTGAAGTCAGGGTCTATTTCATAAAGGTGGGGCCATATCAAGGTCTCGTGGATGTAATATTTTTTCACTGTGGTGAGTGCTACAACTGGAGGTCGGCTGAGGAAATCAATGAATTGATTGGTAATTCCTGTTTTATACTTGATGTTGAGGTGGAAATGCTGCAAGTATGTGGACCACTTATGATGTTGGTCATTCTGCAATTTTCCTTATATCTGCATGAACTACAATTGCTTATGATCAATGTGGATGATTGTCTCCTTCCCAAGAATGTAATTTCTCCATTGGCATCAAGCTTGAAAATTGGAGTACATTTCTTTGTCGTAAGTAGGGTACTTATGAACAACGTATGATAGTGTCTCACTATGATAGGCCATGGGGTGGCCGTGCTAAGTGAGAATGATGCCCACAACATAGTTAGAAGCATTTTCTTTGATCTCAAAGGGCTCATGCAGGTCCAGTATTGAAAGTATTGGAGCTGTTCGGAAGCACTACTTCAAATCATCGAACACTTGTTTTTAGGATAGGCCCCACAAATATTTTTCCTTACCTCCACCCTTGGTTACCTGGCTAAGGGTGCATGCAATATGCAATAATCCCAACATGAACCTGCGATAGAAATTGGCAAGGCCCAAGAAGATCCGAAGCTTAGTGAGTGTGTTTCGGGTAGGCCAGTCACGAATGACCTGGATCTTAGATGGATCCACATGTACACCATGTTGATCAATGATGTAGCCTAGGTAATGGATGATGTCCATGTCGAAGGATCATTTTTCCAAGTTGGAATATATCTTGTGCTGCCGTAGGGTGTGAAAAACCTATTGAATATGTTGCAAGTGCTCCACCCAAGTCTTGTTGTAGATGAGGATGTCATCGAGATACACCACTACAAAAGTATTGGTGAAGGGTCGCAGTATATTTTCCATCATCCTCATGAATGTGGCTGGAGGATTTTTCAAACCGAAGGGCATGACCGACCATTCAAAAAGACCGTCTTTTGAATTGAAGGTAGTCTTCCATACATCTGTATATTCTATTGGGACCTGGTGGTAGCCAGACTTCAGATCAATCTTACTGAAGTATTTTTTCCCCATGAGATGATCAAGGAGGTCGTCAATTCGAGGAATCATCTTTTAGTTCCTAACTGCCATTTTATTCAGAGCCCCGTAGTCAATGCAGAGTAGGTAGGTCTGATCTTTCTTCTGCACTAGCATGATTGGTATCCCACAAGCCGATGAGTTGGTATGGATGTTCCCCTTGTGGAGAAGTTCTTAGATCTTTCTCTTTATCTCCTCATTCTCTAATAGAGAGTGGTGGTAGACTGGCCCATTGGGTCACGGTGCATCAGGGGTCATATCGATGGGATGCTTGACCTGATAGCACAGAGGTACCCCAATAGGTGAGGATAAGATATCTCAGTA
>JASDQU011249437.1:0-25359 GCA_032191745.1 Picea mariana
TTTTGGATTATCTTGTACTTGAACACTTAAGTGGGGTAAAATGAGGTTGCCCCCTCGAAGAGGCTTATTATCTAAAATTATCTCTTTTTCAAAGCGTTGAGTACTTTTCCTGAGGTTTTTCTATGCTATATTGATGTTTGGTTCTTAACATTGTCAGAGAACACATATTATTTGTGTAAATTACAAAAGGCCTTGTATGGTCTAAAACATGATCCTAGAGCATGGTACTCTAGACTGGATGAATATCTACATCAGGCAGGGTTTAGAAAGGGAAGTGTAGACACCAACCTCTACATCAAGGTAACTCAAGATAGTATTTTATTAATTGCAGTTTTTGTTGATGATATTATTTTTGGAAGTACTGATGACAGGTTAAGCCATAAATTTGCAAAGGACATGCATAATGAATTTGAAATGTCATTACTTGGAGAACTATCCTTCTTTCTGGGTATTCAAATACATCAAAGCAACCAAGGAATTTTTATTTCTCAAACCAAGTATATCAGATAAATGATAAAGAGGTTCGGAATGGAAGATTTCAAACCAATTATTACTCCAATGCAAACCATTTGCAAGTTGAGCAAAGATGATGATTCAAATTCTACAGATCAGAGGCAATACAGGTCAATGATTGGTAGCCTACTATATGTGACAACATCTAGACCATATGTAATGTAGGAAGTTGGACAAGTGGCACGATTTCAAGAAGAACCAAAGGAATCACATGTATTATAAGTGAAGAGGATTTTGCGATATCCCAAAGGAACAAAAGATGTTGGATTATAGTATCCAAAAGGAAAGGATCTATCACTTATTGCCTACACAAATGCAGATTGGGTAGGTTGCATTGATGACCAACGAAGCACTAGTGGAGAAACGTTCTACATGGGTGAGTGTTTAGTATCATGGATAATAAAGAACAAATCATCAGTATCCTTATCTACATCTGAGGCAGAGTATATTGTAGCAGCAACATGTTTTACATAGGTTTTATGGTTGAAACAAACTATGAAAAATATACAGGTTGAGTATGATGAACCCATTCCAATCTATTGTGATAATACAAGCTCAATCAGTATCTCAAAGATCCCAGTGATGCACTCTAATATGAAGCACATTCCAATCAAGAATCACTTTCTATGGGAACAAGTTGTAGAGAAGAACATCAGAGTTGAATATGTGGGCACAAAAGAACAAGTGGAAGACATATTTACAAAACCGCTTCCATGACAAGACTTTGAGTATCTTCACCAGAGTCAAAGTAATTTCTACTCCAAAATGAATGTTTTTGAATGCTTATCTTATATGTCTTATATTTACACGAGGAAGCACCATAAAGAGGGCAGTTCAGGTCGGGAGATTAGTTTCAGAAAGAGTTCAGTCAGGGGGAGTAACCGCAAGCACAGTTCAGTTAGGGGGAGCATCTTTAGATGGAAAGATACCTTTGCTATTGATAAAAAAGGGGGAGAGATTTATTAGATGCAGAGGAAATAGGCATGGTTCTAGGGGGAGCCTTGGTCATAGAGATGCAGAGGACATAGGCATGGTTCCAGGGGGAGCCTTGGTCACAGAAATGTAGAGGACATAAGCATGGTTCCAAGGGGAGCATGAGTGATATGATTTCATTAATGAATAATAGTGTTTCCATCAATTCCAAAGGGGGATATTTTTTATTAATTGGGTTATTTGTCATTGATGTCAACCCTTGAAGAAAGTACGGTAGCAAATTCTGGTAGCACATGTTTTGGGTAATGGACCCAAGTTTGTTTGATGGATAATGGTATGAATTTTGATATATTTGTAGGTAATACTATTCTATATGGATAGTACATGTCATTCTATTTCCAGTGGTATGTGGAACATCACATAACACCTCACAATTAGAGAGTTATGGCCATGTGATGTTGGAGGACCCTCATGAGTCATCTAAAAGCACCAAAAAGTCAAAGTGTTTGCAAAAGAAATTATTTAAATAATAAATTTAATGGAGAACTCCCTATAATAAGGAAAGTGGGATGCTACATGAAAGTATAAATAAGAGGCAAGGCTCTCTCATTTAATCACACTTGAACACATTGAATTTTTTTTGTTGTGTAAGTCTTATTGCAAGTACTCATTGATACATCTGAAGTTGCGAAAGTCTGAGGTAGTACGAAGGGTTGACGGTTAGAGTTTCAGAATTACAACGAATACTAAAAAAACCCCAATTTATTAGGCATACGTGGGATGACAGTGTATTAGGGTGCATACATATTGAGGTGTACGTGGGATGACAATGTATTAGGGTGCATACGTACGTAGGCTGGAAGTGTGTTAGGGTGCATACATGTTGGTAAAGCCATGGAAACTTGAAAAAATGAAGATGCGGAGGTTCTATATTCTGAGATCAAGCTCCTAGGAAGGTATATAGTGCTTAGATACATCAGATCTATCAATTGGTTAAAAAGGTATGACTTATTTCTATGAATATTTGGATTTTGATGTATGCATGAGAAATGGTTATGGAGATTTGAAAATTCTCACTAGAGAGACTAGTGGTTGCATGGGATCTTTTGTATAAGTCAGATCTACATAAATATAGTGTTGGTATATTTCCCATTGATACTTCTTGTTGAGGCACATCTTGTATTTCTTTGCATATAGCTAAGGGTTTTTGTGGTACATGGTTAAGAGACTGTATTTGTGAAGTGGTTGATGTATTGAGAGGTTGAATATTAGAAAGGTTTTGATGACTAGATCATGTGAGGGTTATTATAATTGTTCATGATTACACACACCTATATGGCACATGACTAGAGAGAGATATATAGGATTTGGGTAAAGGTTATGTATGAGGATGCATGCACAAGGTAAAATTACAGTCTGGATACAGTGACAAGTTACATATCTATGTGAAAAGGTTACAGAGGGTTAGAAGTTTTCAAGAGAAAAAAAACCCTAGTGTTCAAAAGGAATACGTAGGATGCATAACAGTTTGGTCGCATACATATGTGGGCTGCATAATAGATAGGGCACGTACATACACATGCTGCAGCACTACAGGTCACGTACATGTTTTATTTTGTTGACACATGTTTAGTTCAGGTATAGATTGATTACAGGGAAGTTGTACAGGTTGGTTGTAGGTCAGTGGTACAGGTTGATACAATTGTATAATGGTATATCTCACGGAGATAGTGTGATAGTGGTTCCATCATTCTACTTCTACCTAAGGGCGGTTGGATGGGAAAAGGACATGTGGTTGTAGCCACCTTCCAGTTGTAGCCAGAGAACATAGGGGGTTGTAGCCTCCTTCTGGTTGTAGCAAGAGAATTGGGGAGTTCGAGATTCCCTCAGGTTGTAGCCTGAGAAAATAGGGGGTTGGAGCCTCCTTCCAGTTGCAGCTGGAAAACAAAGGAATTCGGTGCTTCCAATGAATGTAATTCTTCAAGACATATAAGAAAAAGCATTGCGTGGTTTTCTCCTGCTTTGGGTTTCCATGTAAAAACACTGGTGTACTGTGTATGTGTATGATTGTTCATTTGTTCATTGTTTATTTACTCTACAAATATTGGATGATAATGCTACATTTATATAACACTTGCATTATATGGTTAAAAGGGAATGCATTTCTCTATTACTGATTTACCCCCCCTCTCAGTAATCCAACATTAATCGGGCACCTAACTCTTATAGTTCCACTGAGAACAAAAATCAGAAAGATACTCTCTCGTACCTAGGTAGTATGGATAAGGGCATGGTATAACTCCATTAGTTGGTTCCCTAATGTATTGGGCTTAGTACTATTGTTGGGCCCTGCACGTGTATCAGAGAGCTATAGCACAGGGCAAACCCTTGTCTGTAGAACCCTGAATACCCTAAAACTTGGGATGGGAACAAAAACCGAGCAAACAAGATCTATTGTCATGCACCTTAACCTACTACATTCTGGTGGTAAAATTAATATACATTTTTTCTTGTTAAGAATTTGGGCCTTTCAACACTATACTATTGTTCAGATTAGAGTATAACTCTACAGGAGTCAAAAAAAATTTCTAAAAGTTTGGGGCAGCTCACACTCTTATTTGATACCTATTCCATTAGAATCCTCTCTTCATCCTAATTGAATTGGTACCTATAATTTTTAAAACTATTTTTCTGTGGTTCGATCCCTTTCCCTCCCCCCTATTTGATACCTATCCCATTGGATTCCTCTCTTCATCCTGATTTCAGTGGTACCTATCATTTTTAACCCTATTTTTATGTGGCCCGACTCTCCTACCCCACTATTGGCCCTCTATCCCACCCACCTCCTTATCCTAGGCTGTTAGCTCTCCCTAAGTTTTCCCCATGTCCCCTACTCAGACCCATGCTCAGACCATGGAAGACTTGGACAGTCGGGTCACCTCACTGAGCACGACCATGAATGCCTTGTGCCAAGAATTCTAGGATTCCCTTGAGGCCAAGTTAAACATATTATGCAACTCATAAAGGGGAATCAACCTGAGTCCCACTCTGAGGATATTCATTCCTCCCATTCTAAGCATCCTCATTCTTCCCAGTCTCATTGTGGTCCTCCACATTCCTGGAATAAGGTGCCCAAAGTTGAGATGCATAAATTTGATGGATCTGACCCGACATGATGGGTTTCACAAATGGAACACTACTTCTCCCTCCATGATATTAGAGATGATGAGACCAAAATCCATGTGGATGTTTTGTACTTGGATCAAGAAATATGGAAATGGTTGCAATGGAATAAAAAATGTTATCTAGGATTACTGTAACACCCCGTTTCTCCCAACTTGTAATTAATCGTAAAATAGGAATTTCCATGCTATGGCATGTGGACAATGTAAATGTATTATTGTTTGAGTTGCCAATAAATGACTGTGGGGGTGAAGCCTTGAAAGTACTGGCCATGATATCACTAGAGGATAGAAATCAACTAATGAAGAAAGGATCGGTGGTTGAATTACCTACCACCCCCATGGNTATGGCATGTGGACAATGTAAATGTATTATTGTTTGAGTTGCCAATAAATGACTGTGGGGGTGAAGCCTTGAAAGTACTGGCCATGATATCACTAGAGGATAGAAATCAACTAATGAAGAAAGGATCGGTGGTTGAATTACCTACCACCCCCATGAATGGGAGCATGGTCTAGCTGCAGAATGTCAGCCCAAAGTACCACAGGTTCTGACAGACCAAGCAAACCCGAGCTTCCTTCTGAAAGAAGGAAGGTGAGATACATACACACGGGAACGGGAAGAGAAAGGAGGGACAACAAGAGAGGAGACACTAGACAAGGTGAAAGCTCATAAGGTATATGTGCAGAGCTCTCCAATTGAGCATCTGCTAAACCTTTCCCAGGCTATAATAGAGAGAGAAATCTCTGAAAGTTCACAGAAAAACAAATCCTAGCAGAAGTGGAAATAGAGAAATAATCCTTGAGAACCACAAGAGTTCCCTGGTTATATCATGGATTGGCATAGGGGTGGCTAGAGTGCTAAGAATGAATGCCTCTGAGCCTATGGTAGGGTGGAAGGACGAACACCGACAATCAGTTAGTTTGAAGAAACCTATAATAGATAAGAGATCTCCTGCCTTGGGTAATTTAGCTATAACTGTGTATGAATTGGTTATACTGTGAATGTTTTCAGGAATGTTCATGATTTCTTAATGGATATATTGTATACCTTCTATTTCTGCTTGGTTGTATAATTAAGCAAGTACGAAATTATATGGATAGGGCATGTTTTATTCTCGTAAATGCTTGTGTCATGTGGTGGCATAAGCCAGAGTCACCAACTGTGTGTTCGTCCACCGTGGACACAGTTTCATGTACGGATGTCAAACTTCCTAATCATTTTTTAGTCCCTTAGAGGAAGAAGTCTGATAAGATCATGAGAGGTAGTGCATATATGCATAGGCTCCCTACGAGGCAAGCAGAGACCAAGACACACTTAAGTCCTAGACTTGATGAATGAGCGCAAGGGGTTCATGAAAGAATATTCTAAGAGTCAAGTCCAGGAGAAAGAGATCAAAGCTCTTAAGTATTGAAAGGGAATATTCTTTTGTTTGGAAGATGAACGGATGAGATCCTTTTAGGAGGATCCGAGGTCTGTCATGACCATTAGATTTGAAGAAGGAGCGTAATAATTAACGCCTCGACTCCTTCAATCTTCACAAGTTCAACGGACGTTGGTAGCCATTGTGTAGGGGACGAATCCTTTGAAACCCCTGAAACTCGAAGTCGTGATGCAACCTAACCATAGATCCAAGGATCTATCAGGATCCACCTTGATTGTCGGATTTGCTAGTTCAGGAGTTCACGCATCCAAATATTACGGGTTGGTGAAACCAAAACCCCCGAAACCTGAAGTTGAAAAATAATGTGGATCATTAATCTAAGGACCAATTAGGATCCACCTTGACCATTGGATCAGGCAAAGGGAGCGATCTGGACTGCATAATATACATCCAGACAGTAGAAAGGAAGCACATAGGAAGAATAGATCTGAGCCATTGGATCTGGCATGCCAACCAACAGTCATTGGATCCAGAGGAAGGTGCATGAGACAAGTTCTGATTTGATCATGGTCATCAGTTAAAGAGGACATGTGGTGAGATCTCAACATTTCATTGACTCGCAGGATAGAAAATTCAAAGAGGGAAGTCGTGAGAACTCGCGATATGCGAAGTTCTGACGCGCCTTGGAGTTAGGCTCTGGATCATAGGAAATGGTCACATGGATGGAGGCCAAAGGAGGGAGATAATAGTTTTTGATCCCTGTCAACATTTTGGGAGTAGGGGATGTGAAGGAGGTCACGACTTGGAGGTCGTAGGTTGCGAAACCTCGACATCATCATAACCATCCATTGGAAGGGACGAGTGGCGAATGATCAGTGCTTCGCTGACTTGCACAACAGAGAAGTCAAAGGGAAGAACAAAGGGAACTCACAAGGCCCAAGTTCATGATTGGATAGGAGCCATCTAATCACAGAGGATCTGAGCTGTTTATCTGCTCTTAGAAATATCAACATTTTGGAATTCGAGCGGGAAAAGATGACTCGCATTGGGAATTACCGATACATGAAACTGTGATGAAGTCTGGACCGTTGATCGTTGGAATAATATATACTATTGAACAAGGAAAAAGGAATATCACAGTTTCAACAATCTACAAAAGGGATAAATTTGCATTGCAACTTCATAAGACACAAAAATCTTGACGTGCTTAGGATTGAGGCCCCAAGACCTGACTGGAGGTCATATGGTGGACGCATAAAGGGAGGAGCTAAAGATCCGCTAACCCTTTTTGGGTATTGGGGATTGAAGGAGTTGGGGAAATCAAGATCAAGAGTCCTGATATCGTGAAACATGACATGCCTACCGCGTAGGCCTGTGGTCACATGATCGATCTTGACCTAAAGATACTCTAGATTTCTGAACTAGGATACTTGGTAAGTAGTCCAAATGGTATTAGACATTATTGCTAAAGCTAAAATAAAATGGTTGACTAAATGTTTATCCTGAATGTGGTAAAGGGAGTGTTGGGGCACTTCTAGAATCCCAATGGGTCAGATTGACATCTAGTGGTGGATGGTAGCTATATAGATATAATTGGAAGCTAGTTTGGTTGACTCTGTTACCTTGGGCATGGTTAGAATTTCCCATAATGTATTTATAAGTTGGGTAATGTTCCAAGGAGGTTGAGGCAAGAATGTTTTCTTGCCAGCTGCTATAGTATAAAAAGGAAATTGACCTTGGTTGGTTATTTCCTTGAGAAAAGACAACATTAGTATGAATTGAAATTGTTAGATTAGTCATGTAAGCGACTGTAATCTCTAACTAAAAGAACACTAATTATAAAACTAAGATAGTATGATGAATACTTAGTTGTGTGTGTATGATTGAGTGCATGGGTTTAATGCATTATGAAGCTTCTTGATATGAAGCTTGATATTAATACCGATTAGATACGAATGATATCAAACATGCGAGTGATGCACATGTATGATGTAAGAGTATAAGTACACTAAAGGCCCAATATGGTTTCCTTGATGAGTGAAATGTGAGGAAAGTATAACACTTGCCAAGATTGAATGAATATCATGGATGTATGGTTGACTCCATTATGAAGAGTCACAAAAGTTCTATTTTAAATGATACCTTAAGGGGAATGTGCTCCATCTCCCCAGGAAAAGCTAGTACAAATAAATGAAAGAGTAAACGAGTAAGGATGCTCTGTTGTCATGATAAGAGGCAAATGATTATGCCTTTGAGGATCACATGAGAATGATTGTAAACAATCATGATCTGAGTGATTTTAGGGTACAGATGTATGTAGGCTATGAAATATACCTATGGCAACTACACACAGGCTCATGATTATGAGTATAGCTAAGTAGATCATGGATGTAGGTCATCAAAAACTAGAATATGTGTGGATGCATAATCTGGAATGCATGTCAGAAATGTATGTCTATGTCCCTTAAAGAATGCGTAATGACATTCTGAAGCTAATTCAAGGTTGAGGCCATCACATATAGTGATGGATATGCAATGTGGAATTTGCATGTGGAAGAAGCTCCATGTGAACGAAACTGTGTAAGAACTCTGTCAGAAGAATAGATTCACAATCCTAATAATTGTGGAAGGTTGGGAAATGGGCTACAAAGCCTGTGTATATAAGAATCCTGGATTACATTTTAAAATAAAATGTGTAGGTGGAAGACTAACAAATGAGTATTGACCATTCTGATAACTGAATGGTAATGTGTAGGATGCACAGGTTCATGATCCATTATGAACAAAAAGTTTTCTATTAAATCATGTTGTTGTATTCCAAAAAGGTTAGGGTGAGGCCTAACCAAGGCTTCTCAAGGAAAAGAGAAGGAAGATCCCAACAGGTAGTAAATTGCAAAAGCAAGGAAAAGACAGTGAGGCCTTGGAAATATCTCAGATGGGCTAAAAAGTTCCAAGCAATGTAGAAAGAATTTGAAGAAGGGGAGAGCCCTCAATTATTCTTTGCTGAGTATTATGTTTTCTCTTGGACTAGAAAGATGATTTACTAATAAAGGTAATTTTTTTGACACCATAGTAATAAGGATTGTATTTCTGAAGATACAATCGAAATCTAATTGTGTTTCACTTATGGAAACATTTGAGGATAATGGGATGAAGTGCATGAAGATATTCTAGGAAATTTTGAAGATGTTTTATGAATACAGATGTTATGATACATACATTTGGTTTAATATTATGACTAATGTAATTGTAACTATGATGATGCACGCTATGTATAGAAAGTAATTGGAGCTATTGAGGAAGACTATTGTCAATCACGAGAAACCTCAAGAAGAGGATGACTAAGAGGAAGCTACTGCTGAAAGATTGTTGACAGGACTGTGAAAATCCTGCTACAGCACTACTGACAAGGTAAAGATCAGAAAGAGAGTGCTAGCAACCAAGAACAGGTATAAAAGTGTTCATTCTTATGTGGCTCAAGATATGAAAAGATTTGGGTGAGACTTCCTTCTAAAATATTTTATTGTCTCATGTTATGCACGGAATTTTGAAAGTGCAAGTCATATGCCATGGATACCCAAGTAGGGTATGACTCAGGAAGGACCTTCTAATTTTTTACTTACATTATGTAAGCATTGAAGGAAAGAAAATTGGGTGGCCATAAGTGTTGGCACCCTATTTATTAATGAAGAAAGAATTCTTAAAGGCATTCATGTGAAACTTTTGAATTTCATGTGTACTGATCTGGGATCGTGATCGGCCTATAGCAAGAAGCATGGTCTTGCTGTAAGAGTGAATGAAAATGAATAAGCCATGTGGTGAAGAGGTTGGTTAAATTACAACACACCATGGCCAAGAACCTATCATAAAGTGTGACAAACTTGAAATCAATGCAAGGGTGCATTGGGTATGAATGTGGTCATGAATGTTGGCGCATTCATTAAAATCAATTGATATCTAAATTACATTTCGAAAAATTTGGTAGGTTGGAATGATGCATAGGTAAGGGATGATGTATCCTTTTTATTTCTATCATTGAATAGATGAAATGACTTGGACTGTTAGTATACTTGATTTTGAAAAAGGTAATGTGCATGAAAACTAACAATTTGTTTGGCTGAGGAATCTTGAAATTACAGAAGGAAATGGGTCTTGGATATGGCAGTATGGTAAGCCCATAAGGAATACCAATTGCCTACTAAGACAAAATACAAGTAATGGGATTTTCCTTTTGAGAAAGTGAATTTGTTTGTTAGTATACACAATTCTGAGATTGTTTGCGATGACATCATAACGGTGCAATAAAAATGTATGTGCATGAGAACTAACACTTTGATTAGTTGACTAATGATTGCAGGAAGAAAGAGTCTTGGATATGGAAATGTTGTAAGCCCATAAGCAAGACCGATTTACTACTGAGCTAAAATGTATGGGAAATAAAGTCCCATGCTTGTGAATCTGGTTCCGTACGGAATAGATCTGGAAAAAAACGAAGAGATTGGAAAATCTGTGGGTGACAGTTTTGTAATAAAATTATGAAAGTTAGAATTCATAATGATGTCTCATGAATTTTGTATACATGTGATACAGGTGAGAAGAAAATATTTGTCCAGAAAGGACAGATGAAGGCTGTCAAAGATGAAGATGATGAAAAATGGCTATTGCTGAGCCATGAGAACCATGTGATAAGTCATGATCACCTGAAATACATTGTGTTGAGGTAACACAAGCCAGAGGGACGCCTCAAAAGAGAAAATATGAGGGATGCCTCGACTGTAAGATTCGATAGAGTCTCTGAAATTCTTTCTGTGCGAGAAAACCTTGGCAGGGCAAGATGGATCACCCGAGGGACTGTATAACAGTGAAGGGGATGAGTGAGCCTGGTCCTAGAGGGTGAGTGACCGCAAGGAAGAGGAGACCTTAATAGTTATGGTAAACTATTGGGATCATGCACACGGTTGGTTGTTAGTCTTGTGTGAGAAAACCTTGGCAAGGCAAGATGGATCACCCGAGGGATTGTATAGCAGTGACGGGGATGCCTGAGCCTAGGCCTGGAGGGTGAGTGACCGCAAGGAAGATGAAACCTTGATAGTTATAGTAAACTATTGATTTGGATCATGCACCCAATGGATATGTAAGAAACGATGAGCCTGGATAACAAAACAACCATGTGCATACAAATCCACAAACTGCACAGATAATTATTGAGCTAAGATTATGCAAATTTTCCTAGAAATTGTTTTATACAATGTTTTTGCATAAGTCTGTCCAAGAATTGTTAAAATAAGGTGACAAAGATTAAGGGGATGAAACAAGACTTGACCAAGATAGAAAGATCAATATTTTTGAAAAACAACTGAATGAGAAAGGCATGACGGGTGTTTTTGAGAAAGAACACTGAGAACGTTGTTCCTTTAAGGGTGAGGGAATTGTAACATCCTGTTTCTCCCAGCTTTTAATTAATTGTAAAATAGTAATTTACATGCTAAGGCATGTGGAAAATGTAAATGTATTATTGTTTGAGTTGCCAATAACTGACCGTGGGGGTGAAGCCTTGAAAGTATTGGCCATTATATCACTAGAGGAGAGAAATTAGTTAATGAAGAAAGGATCGGTGGTTGAATTATCAACCACACCCATGAATGGGAGCATGTTCTAGCTATAGAATGATATCCCAATGTACCGCAGGGTCCTACAGACCAAGCATACCCAAGCTTCCTTCTAACAAAAGGAAGGTGAGATACATACACACAGGAACATGAAGAGAAAGGAGGGTTAGCAATAGAGGAGACACTAGATAGGGAGAAAGCTCGTAAGGGAGATGCATGGAGTTCTCCAGCGGATGGTGAATAGAATTCCATGATATTGATGTTGAGTGAGCATATGATAAACCTCGCCTAGGGCCATAAAAGAGAGAGAAATCTCTAAAAGTTCATAGAGAACAAAATCTGAGTAGCAACGAAATAAAGAAAGAATCCTTGAGAACCACGACAGTTCCGTGGTGATATCATGGATTGGAATGGGGGTGGCCAGAGTGACAATAATGAATGCCTCTGAGCCTATGGTAGGGTGGAAGGATGAACACCCACATTCAATTGGTTGGCGTAAACCTGTAATAGATAAGTAATCTCCTGCCCTATGTAATTTATCTATAACTGTGTATGAATTGGTTATACTGTGAATGTTTTCAAGAATGTGCATGATTTATTAATGGATATATTGTGTCCCTTCTATTTATGCTTGGTTGTATAATTAAGAAAGTAATACATTATATGGATAGGGCATGTTTTATACTCATAAATGCTTATGTCTTATGGTGGCATAAGCCAGAGTCACAAACTGTGTGTTCATCGACCATGGACACAGTTTCATGTATGCATGTCAACCTTCCTAATCATTTTTTAGTCCCTTGGAGGACAAATTCTGATAAGCTCAAGAATGGTAGTGCAGATATGTAGAGGCTCCCTATGAGGCAAGTAGAGACTGAGACCCACTTAAGTTGTAGACTTGATGAATGAGCGCAAGGGGTGCGAGGAAGACTCTTCTAAGAGTCAATTCTAGGAGAAAGAGAACAAAGCTCTTAATTCCTTCATAACTGATGAAGCTTAGGAAGGATAGAAAGATTTAAGTATCGAAAGGGAATATTCGTTCATTTGGAAGATGAATGGACGAGATCCTTTCAGGAGGATCTGAGGTCTTTCGCAACCATTATATTTGAAGAAGGAGCATAATCATTAATGCCTTGACTCCTTTAGTATTCACAAGTTCGACGGATGTTGGTAGCCATCATGCAGGGGATGGATGCTCTGAAACCCCTGAAACCCAAAGTCATGATGCGACCTGGATCGTAGATCCAAGGATCTATTGGGATCCACCTCGACCATCAAATCTACTAGTTTGGGAGTTCCCGCATCAGAAGATTACGGGTTGGTGAAACCAAAACCCCTGAAACCCAAAGTCATGAAATAACATGGATCATCGATCTAAGGATCTAGAAGGATCCACCTTGACCGTTGGATCGGGTAAAGGGAGTGATCTAGACCATAGAATATATGTCCAGACAGTAGAAAGGAACCACACAGGAAGAATAGATTTGAGCCATTGGATCTGGCATGTGGACCAATAGTCGTTGGATCCAAAGAAAGGTGCACGAGACAAGTTCAGATTTGATCGTGATCATCCATTAAGGAGGACATATGGAGAGATATCAACATTTCACTGACTTGCAGGATATAAAAGTCAAAGAGGGAAGTCGTGAGAACTCGCGATACGAGAAGTTTCAACGTGCCTTGGAGTTAGGCTCCAGATCGTAGGAAATGGTCACATGGATGGAGGCCAAAGGAGGGAGCTAACAGTTGCTAAGCCCTATTGGAATTTTGGGATTCATGGATATGAAGGACATCATGACTTGGAGGTCACGGGTCATGAAACCCAGAGATCATCAGAACCATCGGTTGGAAGGGACACGTGGTGAATGATCAGGTCTTCGCTGAATTGCATAGCAAAGAAGTTAAAGGGAATAACCACAGGAACTCGCGAGACCCAAGTTCACGATTGGATATGAGTCGTCTGATCACATAGGATCTGATCCATTGATCTGTGCTCAGAATTATTGACATTTAGAAAGTCAAGCGGATAAAGGTGACTCACATCGAGAATTCTTGATACACAAAACTGTGATGAAGTCTAGATCATTGATCGTCGAAATAATATAGACCGTTGAACATGGGAAAAGGAATATTACGGTTTCAACAATGAGAAAAGGGGATAAAGTTGCATCAAAAATTCATAGGATGCAAAAATCCCAACACGCTTAGGAGTGAGGCCCCAGGACCTGACTGAAGGTCATATGGTGGACGCATAAAGGGAGGAGCTAATGATCTGCTAACCCTTTTCGGGTATCGGGGATTGAAGGAGTCGAAGAACTCAACATAAGGAGTCCTGATATCAAGAAACGTGACATGCCTACTACATAGGCCTATGGTTACATGAAGGGAGCTCAGGCCTAGTGCTTGTTTAGGTGGGATGAGTTCAATAGGAGGACCTATGGATTTGTTGCAGGAATTCTAGCAGGGAATCAAAGAGATGCTTCATCTTAGGAGCAAGAGACGAACCATTTACCGGGAGGTCAGCAGGCCCTCCTGAGTTGGAAGATTGTGGGCTGCATGAGGAAAAAGTGAAACTTTTGTTATGCCACGTATTGGGTATGTGACAAAACCCACTTGGACCATGTTCACCAAAGTGGGTTTTTCCCGTTTTGATAGGGAATCCCATTTTTTGGGTCAGCTCACCAAACTCAAACAAATAGGATCTGTGACTGGATTCATCACAACATTTGGACAGTTGGCCATCCACACTGAGGGCTTATAGGATGAATTATATCTTGAATGTTTTATCAATGACTTAAAGGATTCAATTAAGGCTCATGTTTGCATGCATCATCTTATCACTTGGTTGCAGGAATGCCAATTAGCCAAGGAAGTAGAGAACATTCTTCAGGACCAACCTTTGCACACTGCAGTTCCTAATCGTCCTCGCCCAGGGGCTACCTCATCTTTGACACAAACGTTAAAAGTACAAAAGGTATCTCTAGAAAAAATGGTGGAATGTCACAAGCAAGGAATTTTCTATTACTATGATGAAAATTATTTTCTGGGCCATAAATATTGTGAACAAATGTTCTTCCAGATTGATGCATCAACTTCTACTTCCTCTTACAACATCCCATCAGATGAGGCTCTTGACCAAGAGGATTCCCAACCAAGTTTCCACCTTGAATATTTGGTTGCAACCACTGCGGAACCAATGGAACTTGTCATATATCTTCATGCTCTCTCGGGTATTTCATCCCTATAGACATTTAACATCAAGGGCTACATCAAACATAGACTGGTCATGGTAGCACCCATAATTTTATTCACTGCAAGCTTGCTGAGGAGCTCCATTTTTTTGTCCTCCTAGTTTGTAATTTTCAAATCCTCATAGCTAATGGTGGTATGATGAAGTGTAGGGGGCATTGTGAGAATGTGAAACTCCAAATGGGTGATTATCATCTAAAAAATCACATGTTATTTATTTCCATGGGTGGTTGTGATATTGTATTGGGTGTGGAATGGATTCACACCCTAGGACTGATTATAATGGAATACCAAGATGTATATATGATCTTCATTGAAGAGTATAACCCCTATACTCTTTAAGGCCTCCAAGATAGCTCCCCTGAAATCATCAACTCTCACAGGATGGAAATATTGTTGAAGAAAGGACACCATGGTGTGATTGTTTAATTTAATGAAATCCAAGTCATCAATCAGGCCTCTCCTAAAGTCCCTCCTATCCTACAACTAATGTTCGATAGGTACCCCAAGGTATTTGAGGTTCCAACTGACTTACCTCCCTCCAGGGGTGAGCATGATCATAGCATCCCTCTCCTTCTGGGAAGTCAACCCCCCAATGTACACCCCCACATGAATCCATTTGCTGAAAAAAATGAAATAGAAAAGATAGTGCAGGAATTACTAGAGGTGGGGGTAATTATCATAAGTACCATCCCGTTTTCATCCCCAGTGATGATGGTCTTAAATAAAGAAGGTGCTTGGTGCATTTGTCCCGATTTTCATTCCTTGAATAAACTGACCATCAAGGATAAGTTTCACATTCATGTCATTGATGATTTGTTTTATGAACTCTAGGGTGCATGTTTATTCACAAAATTAGACCTTCACTCAGGCTATCACTAGATCTAGATGGAGGAAAATATTCCAAAGACTACTTTCTGAACTCATGAAGGACATTATGAATTATTGGTCATGCCTTTTGGTCTTTACAATGCCCCATCCACCTTCCAAAGTCTCATGAATAAAATATTGAAACCTTACCTTCAAAATGTTTTCCTGGTTTTCCTTGATGACATCCTCAACTACACTTGGGATTCCCACCCTCTCCATGTGGACAAAATCCTTATCTTGCTATAGGAAAATTAATTGTTTGTCAAAAAGACAACATTTTCTTTGGGGCCAATGAAGTGGAATACTTGGGACACATTGTGGGTTGAGAAGGGGTAAGAGTGGACCCAAAAATGATACACGATATGTAGGATTGGCCGCGACCCAAAACCTTAAAGTGGCTCTGGTTTTCATCGGTCTCACGAGATATTACAGGAAGTATGTACACCATTATGGAAAAATTGCCAAGCCCTTGACCGACATTCTTAAGAAGAATGTATTTCATTGGACACCTGCCACCGAGCAAGCCTTCACAGATATAAAGTGGGCCATGTGCACTACTCTAGTCTTAGCATCTCTTGACTTCAACAAAAATTTTGTGGTAGAATCAAATGCTTCCAACACTGGTATTGATGCAATGCTCACAAAAGATGGTTGACCTCTAGCCTTTACTAGACAGGTGTTGAGTGGCTGTAATTTGGGTAGATCTACATATGAAAAAGAAATGATGGTCATTTTCCATGTGGTGCACATTTGGCGGAATTATATTTTAAGACACCATTTTCAGATCAAAATAGATCACCAAAGTCTAAAGTATTTTTTAGAGAAACAATTATCCTCCCCAGAACAAAACAAGTGGTTGACAAAAATGTTGGGTTATTATTATGAAATTATATATAAAAAGGGAAAAGAAAATATAGTGGCATATGCCTTGTCATAACAACATGATGAGGACGACTCCCTCTTTTCCTTATCCTTACCTATTGCAGATTGGATTGAGGAAGTACGAAAAGAGTGGCTAACCCACCCAACTATGTCCATGATAATTCATCGACTTCCAGAGGACCCTACTCCTCCCCTAGGCTACACTTGGCAAGATGATATTCTCAGGTATAAGGATCACTTGATTTTGTCACCATATTCAGCCATCAAGTTTAGGCTCTTAAATGAATTTCACTCATATGCTATTGCGATCCACTCTGGCTTCCAAAATACCTATGCTCGTTCTTGTTTTTATTTTTTCTGGGAAGGAATGAAGAAGGACATCCTTATCTTTTTCACTTAATGTGAGGTGTGCCCATGAAATAAAGGTGAAACCATCAAGTCTCCAGGAGCTCTGCAACCCCTACCCATTCCATCTTCTATGTGGATGGACCTCTCCATGGAATTTATAGTGCACCTCCCTAAAGATGGGAACAAGTCAGTCATCATGGTGTTGGTTGATCGGCTCTCCAAGTATGATCAATTTTGTGCATTACCCCACCCTTTCACCGACACCAGTAGTGCATGTTTTCCATGATCATATTTTCAAGTTTCATGACATTCCCACCTCTATTGTTTCTGATCATGACCCAGCTTTCACCAGCACATTTTGGAAAGAGTTGTTTAAATTGCAGGGCACCCAAATGAACATGGGTACCGCCTATCACCCCCAGTCCAACAAAAAAACAAAAATCATCAAAAAATGTTTGGAATCCTACTTTCAATGTTTTTCTTCTAACAAAAAACACCATTGGGTGCAATGGCTTCCCTTGGAAGAATGGTGGCACAATACTTCATATAATACAACCACTAAAATGATCCCATATGAAGATATGTGTGGCCAACGACCACCTATAGTCACTACATATCTTCAAGGAACATCAAAGGTCCAATCTATTGATAAAATGTTGTAAGGTAGAACAACCACCCTTGCGATTATGAAGGATAACTTCCACATGGCTCAAAATCTCATGAAGCAACAGACAAATCAACATTGTTCAAAATGGGTTTTTTAGGAAGATGATCAGGTGTTTCTTAGACTCCAATCTTACAAAAAAAATCTCTCAAAGACCAGGGACATCACAAGTTAGAACCCAAGTTTTATGGCCCCTATCAGATCATCAAGCATATTGATTGAGAGCCCTACAAATGGCCCTTCCAGCTACTTCCAAAATCCATCCGGTGTTCCATGTTTCCTATTTAAAGAAAGTCGTGGGACAAAATTGCAGGGTCCAAACCATCCTTCCTTAATTAGATGAAGATGAATCCCCTTTGATCCAACTAGTAGTCATCCTCAATGCACGTGAATGTTGATTTTATGGCATAACTACCAAGGAAGTGATGATAAGTGGAAGGACATATCACTATAGGATGCGACTTGGGAACCATTGGCCATACTCCAACAGTTTCCACATCTTCAGCCTTGAGTATAAGGCCTCTTTTGAAGGGTGAGGGAATGTTAGGATCTGATCCTAACCCCTCTTCATGGGTTATTAGTTAGCATGATATATTTTCCATGTAATAAAGGACGACATTAGTTAATAAGGCCTATTAAATAAACGAGAATAAGTCAATGTAAGAAGACCTAATAGAATCTTCCGCTTCTAGAAATATCTTGCTCTAGAAGCTTCCTTAGAATATAGAATTAGTATAAATAATAGTAGGAGGTATTGGATAGATTGTCTTGAGAATTATTGTAATGGAGAATTTCTCTGTTGGAGGTTGCCCCCTTGAAGAGGAAAGTGAACATTGTTTTCTATCAATAAATATATTATTTTGGTGTTGTGGTTTCATCTATTGTGTTGTTTTGTTTTTATTCTCTGCAATATTTTTGTTTTGGCTATTATAATAGATATAATACCTTACAAATTTCCTCTCTTCATATTTTATAACACAAATCATCATTGTGTATACATCTCAGTCTAACTTGGATCATAAATGAACTTAGATTCCATATAACAAAACAACAATCGAAAAAATAGATCTGTATATCTATTATATTCAATACAAGAGGGTGCCCACTATATATAACAATGGAAATAGGCCCAACTGTAAATTCTAACCTTGTACAATATCTACTGCAAACTGATATTCAGAAAAGAACAGAAAAGATACAATGGCAAATACAAACATTACACAGAGATTTTTCACCTGGAAACCCAAACCGGGAAAACCAACATATATTATATTGATACACATTGTGTTACATTGTTTACAATACAATATACATATAGGAGCCAGAGGCATCCAAAACCCTAACCCAATGACCTGGATTAGTCCAAAACCCTAATTCCTTAACCGGAAATAGAAAACCATCGGCAAAAACCATGTGCCGAAAACCACCTAATATCATGTGGTCCCAGAAATATGTCATCCCGGAAATATGTCGGCCCGACGAAAATATGTCGGCCCAAAAAAAATTTTTCGGGGGCGCTGCCCCCAAACCCCCGAGGGGGGGCCTAGCGCCCCCCCCTCTTACCCCCCTGCGCGCTCGGCGCAGGCGCTCAAACACTACTACTCGTGCAAAGAATATAACACATACCCAACAATAGAAACATAAAGATATCACAACTAGTTAAATAAGATTGCCTATGTAAGCTTAAAACTAACAATAGTTGGTTGTACTGGAAAAATGGAAAATGACTCTAAGAAGAAAACTAAAATTCCACCTTAAGCGAAAGGTAGAGAGTAAATATAAGAAAATATTGGGACCTGACAACAAGGAATTATTAGGTACCTAAGTACAAAGTAGACTCTCATAAGTCGAGAAAAGGATACAAAACCATAGGAAAAATCCTCTCTCCAAAAGAGAGAAAAATGTCACTTTTGAAAAGGGCATTGGAGTTGAAACTAAAGATCTTACAATGATGCATTGAATGGAAAGAGAAGGAGACCTACAAATGTCGAAAGCTCCAATAAGGGAGTATGAACAAATATTTGAAGAGGAGAGATAAGTAAAATCAATGAACTTGGTTGAATTATAAAGTAGTAGAGGTTTGGTTGCAGATGCATAAGAATGGAAAACACCAATAAACACAACATAGATGCTTCAAAACAATAGGTGTTGGTGAGGAACCAAAACAAAATCTTTGAACATAAACAACCACCATCAACCATCAAACGATAAATGAGGCCTGTAGATGTTGAAAGGTCCAAATATGAAGTATGACCAAAACTTTAAAGAGGGCTAGGTAGCCCTAATTTATCTATCCCATCAAAGATCCATGTAGAAATCCAAACAATAATTTTCAAACTTCTCAAGCAAAGAGACCAATCCTCTAAAATGAGTTCCGATTCAAAAATCATGAGCATGTACTCACGTAAAATTGACAAAAACATCATAAATGAGTTCCTTTATTGATTCCAATTCATCTCACTAAAATGCATAGATAGCTAGCCCCTGCAACCACCAAGTAAAAATAGGAATCGATGCTCGATACGAGGCTCTCTTAAAAGATAGTTTATGTTGAACAAAATCGTGAAGCATAAAGAATAACTTGAGGAAATATTGCACACCATCTCCCATAATGTTGAACTAGGTGGACATAGATGATGGCAATGAATGCCATAGATGATGGAAAGAGTGTGGAGGTACTATTTGAAGGTGACAATGATGTTTAATAACAATGAAAGAAACACTCCAAAGTGGTTAGCTCAAAGGCCTGCAAAAAACGACTAGTCATGGAGGTAAATGCTTGGTGACACTCTAAGAATATTTTCATGAGTGGCCCAAAATCCACTACTCAAGGTGAAAAAAGTGAGGCACCAAAAATAAATGCCATCATGGAAAACAATCCTCGATATGGGTCCTCGCAAACAAGGCCATGATAGGTACCCATGTACAAGTGATGAATCAATTCTCTTAATTTATATATCCTATGAGAGAAAAACAAGAATCTCACAGAGGAATCAAATGTGACATTCAAGAAACCATTCAAAAGAGAGCGAAATGATCTTATCAATGCCTCAAACAAGAAAAAAACATGGAAGCTTCATTGAAGAGTTATGGAAAAAAAGTTGTCAATGACTTCCAAAATACAATAAATTGGAAAACAATTATGCCCTGAAACTCCAAAAAACACAAACTCCTTCACATGAAAATCCAAGGAAATAGATCCCTAGTCTCAATCATTAATACACAACACATGTATCGATTCCACTATCATAGGAAAGTCTTAAAATGTGTAGAAACAAACCATAAAGAGCCATAATAAATGTGCAAATGATAAAGGCACGAAGCCTAAATAGTATACAAGATAGGCTCCATATACAAACCCCAAGACAAAGGGATCTGATGTGTTTTTTTACCAATCAAATAGAGTTACCAATCAATCAATTCAATTCAAGTAAATTATCACCCAATGCAATATACTAGATAAATTATATTATGTAGAATAGAAATATTTAGCAAGCAATAATGGAACAACAAGATTATAGCTAGAACAATACGAGAATAACACCAGAAAGAGAACCTTTATTAAATATAACAATGTTCACTTGTGTTACACATTATTTTCATCATCCCTATGACTGTTAATGATGTAAAACTATCTTTTTCCTTCAGAGGGTTCAGTGGCCTTAATTCCTGAAGAAAGAAGGGAGAAGAAATTTTACTGAGAGAAGAAGTTGTATTTTCCTTTGTAAAAACCCTATTAAAGAGGATTTCCGCAGGCTACTCTATACACAGGGTGCATAAATGCCTAATTTTTGTAGGCTGCACTATAGCTAGGTTGCAGAGTTTCCATAGGCTTCTCTATAGCCAAGGTGCGGAAATTCCTGTACATGGGAAAAATGAGCATCTTCTCGATGCTTCTAGAAGGAGAAGCTTCTATGGTGAGGTGGCCTCTGAATGGTTTGGATCCTACTCACTTTCATTATTTAGTGGGATCATCCTACTTTGTCAAGATAGATTGTTGATCTCAGAATCCTTGGAGCAAGAAGTGTGTGGGAAGCAAGGAAATGTTGGAAGGAACCTGACAACATCAAGGCATCTGGTTGTATCTTTCTTACACATTATATAATACAGTGGAATGTTTCTTTACCATCAAATCATTCTCATTTTATTACATGAATCCTTGATCACATGTATAAGTTTTCATTGAATATGCTATTGATGCTTTCACTTTGGTTGATTTGTGTCATCGCAGATCTAATTTCACAAGAGCACCAGAGTGGAGTAAGTACAAAAAAGATATAAGGAAGCGATATTCAAAGGTATGTCACTCATCTCTTCTTTGATAGTAAATTAAAGGATTAAATCTTAGGGAAAGCGCCATGTGTTGTCTTGTTTTGTTCTAGTTTCATAGTGAAGCTAGGGAGATTAGTTTATGTTCGCATTTACCGATTTATCCAATAAAAACTTGCCTCTTCGAGGGGGAAACCTCCAGTAGAGTAAATCTCTCTTACAATAATCTTGAAGAAAAAAATATCCAATACCTCCTACTCTTATTTATACTAAATCTACCTTCTAAGGAAACTTCTAGAGGAAGATCATTCTAGAAGTGGAAGCTTCTATTGGGTCTTATTACATTGACTTATTCTCCTTTATTTAATAGGCCTTATTAACAAATTTCAGCTTTTATTATATAGAAAAAATATTCTACTAAATAATGACCCATGAAGAGGGGTTAGGATCAGATCCTAACATGCCCCCCCCCCTCCCTTCAAAGGAAACCTTGTCCTCAAGGATGAATATGCAGAAACTGTTGGAGTATGGACGATGATTCCCACGTCGCATTCTCTGGTGATGTGTCCTTACACTTGATCAACACTTCCTTGATATTTTTACCATGCAAATGATGATCTCATGTATTGCAGACTGCTTCTGGTTGGATTCAAAGGGAGTCATATTCATCTAATTATGGAAGGATGGTTTGGACCCTGCAATTCTTCCCCATCACTTTCTTCAAACAGGAAACATGGAACACCAGATGGATATTGGAAGTAGTTGGAAGGAAAAAAATTTAGGCTACTGAACCAATACGCTTGATGATCTGGTAGGGCCCATAAAACTTGGGTTCCAACTTATGATCTCCCTGGGATTTGAGAGATGTTTTTTTGTAAGGTTGGAGCCTGAGAAACACATGGTCACCTTCCTGAAAAACCCTTTTTGAACGATGTTGGTCTGCCTGTTTCTTCATGCGATTTTGGGCCATGTGGAGGTTATCCTTTAGAGTCACTAGGGTGGTTTTTCGACCTTGCAACAGGGTATCAATAAATTGTACCTTTGATGTGTCTAGAATATAGGAAGAGACAGTAGGTGTTCATTGGCCATACACTGCTTCATATGGGATCATTTTAGTGGTCGTATGATATGAAGTATCGTACCACCATTCAACCAATGGGATCCATTGCACCCACTGATGTTGTTTTTCCAAAGAAAAACACCGCAAGTAGGTTTCTAAACATTTTTTGACCACTTATGTTTGGCCATTAGACTAGGGGTGATAGGTGGTGCTCATGTTCATTTGGGTGCCTTGCAATTTAAAAATATATTTCCAAACTGTGCTGGTGAAAGTTGGATCATGATCATACATAATAGAGGTGGGCATGACATTTAGCTTGCAAATATGATCAAGGAAAATTGTGCTACCAGTGCTTATGTGAAAGGGTGGGGTAATGCAAAAAAATGAGCATATAGGTGTTGAACCACCACCATGATGATGGACTTGTTCCTAGATTTCAAGAGTTCCACTATAAATTCCATGAAGATCATGTCCCTCAACATCAAATATGGAATGAGTATGGGTTCTTGATCTCCTGGAGACTTGATGGTTGCACCGTTATGATGTTGGAACACCTCACCTTCCGTGACAAATTGAAGTATATCCTTCTTCATTCCTGCCTAGAAAAAAGAACGACCCGCAATAGCTGATGAGTGCAACTCATTTAAGAGCCTTGGCTTGAGTGGTGAAGACAGGAATAGAACTAGGTGATCCTTATATCAGAGAATATTGTCATGACAAGTGTAGCCGATGGGAGGATTAGGGTCCTCCTGAAGGTGCTGAATTAACTTGGATATAGTCAGATGTGTTAGCCACTCTTGTCAAACTTATTCAATCCAATTAGGGACCAATAAGGATAAGGAAAAGAGGGAGTTTTCATCGTCATGTTTTCTTGAAAATTCATCAACTACTATATTGTCTTTTCCATTTTTATATATAATTTCATAATGATACCCAAAATTGTTGGTTATCCACTTGTTTTGTTCTAGGGAGGATAACCATTGATCCCAAAAATACTTCATACTATGGTGATATATTTTGATATGAAAATGACATCCCAAAAGATATGACCACCATGTGTGCACTACATGGAGAATGGCCATCATTTCGTTTTCATACGCAGATGATGCAGGAGCATCACCAACATCAAGCTAGCCAGTGCAGAGACACCGGATAGCTGGACAACCATCCCAGCACACATTTTGAATTTTCCCTTGAAGTTGATGTGCCAACCTTAAATATAGCCATTTATTGAAGGTTCACTTGTATAAATGTAATGGACCTTGAGTGATTCGCTCTCGTCCTTAGTAGATGAAGGGATTTATGAAATTAAATGTAAGTAGGTAGAATTGAATGTGTAGATTAGACAGCTTGAGAGCACAAGAGGGAAACAGGATATAGACACCCTCACTTGTACCATTGTAACAGTTAGAGCATAGAAGAGAGGAAGAGTAAGAGCATGCAGAGAGCTGTGTAAGAACACCCATGTACATATATTTGAATTAATAGAAAAAGCTTTGACTCAAATTCATGGCGTCATGTTTATTCTCTGTGTATGTATGTTGAATGTTATGCTCATGAATGCTTACTTCCTGTTATACATTTTCTTTATATGATGTGTATATGATTTCATAGTTTTAGTTTGAAGTCTGAGAGGAAGTAGGAATGAGTTTCAATTGTTTCTCTATCTGAAAAAGAGTTCCTACAAGGAGTGCAGTTGAAGTTGTCCGCAAGGAGTGCGTTGACACAGGGTTCAGATAGGTAACTTTTGTTCTCATTCACCCAGAAGTGCATTTGGGCACAAGAGTCGTGCAAGGAGTGCGTAGACCAAGTGAAGTCTCAGGGTTGCGAACCTAAGAAAGGAATTTAGAGACTGTTGCTACAGGAGTGCGTAGAGTCGGAGGAAATTCAAGCACTTGAAAGTGTTTGAAAATTTGCCGCAAGGAGTGTGTGCAAGTGTTTTTCTAAAAGACGCAGAGTCGTGAAAATATCAGAAAGGATAAGGCCTTTGAAACCGTTGAAGGACAGTGCAGGGAAGTTGTGACTAGAAGTATTAAGGAGGCATCGTAAGCTTGTGTCGTAGGGGGAGATTCTCAGAGGAAAGAACAGACGGTTGGAATTCTCTGAGGAGACATTGCAAAGTTCTGTGAGTCGTTAGATCTCATAGATGAGTAGGGAGATATGGCAAGTATTTCCAAAGATTTAAAGCTTAGGAGGGGTAGAACCATCGAGCCAAGGAAGGAGTGTTCGACAACACAGGTATTCCAACAGAGGACGAACACCTTCAGTAACCACTCACATAACCAGATCAAAGATCAACACACCGATGTTTTCACGTGGTAAAACCCCTACGGGGAAACATCCACGGCCCCAGCCAACGCGGCTACTTGGAGCAGTTTATTAATGCAAAGAAAAA
>JASDQU011249438.1:3787-17273 GCA_032191745.1 Picea mariana
TTGGACCAACACATGACCTGAGGGTAGGCCAGAGACGCAGACTAGATGACGATGGTGCTGGACCAACGCATGAGCCATAGGCAGAGGCTAGAGGGGGGATGGAGGGCCTTCATCGATGATTCGAGGAGGTTCTATAGGGTGTTCCAGAGGGTATGTGGGCCCACATTTAGGATGAGAGGGTCTTGGAGAAGTGTGTGGGTGTGTTAGAGGAGTGGCAAGCCTTGATCCGTCAAGTAGTTGTAGCAGGGGCAGTGATAATGGGTCGAATGCCCCCTGGACCTACAGGGCCCCCAGCTAGTGGGGCGCCTATAGGTGACAGAGGACCTGGGGGGGAGCTATGGGGGAACCAGGAGTGTCAGTTTTGTATTTGTATAGTCTTGCGAGCTCATTTTGTACAGGGTAGTTAATACCCATTTTGTATAGGGTAGGGGGTACCCATTTTGTACCTATAGGGGTGAGGGGACTCACTAGCCTATGAGTGATGTATAGTGTAAACATTTATGAAATTTTTGTCCATNATATATATATATGGACACATATCATTGGCTCACTTTATGTCTTGATGTGTTTATGTTTTTGATGATTTGTGATGTCTAATATGTATGTTGTGACAGATGTTTGATGCTTTATGTATGTGTGATGATGTTTTGATGTGATAAATGCTAATCTAACACTAGGTTATCCATATTATCTGTTGTTTGATTAAATTGTTTAGGAATATGTGTAAATGTGTTTGAATCAATTATACGAGATAAGAGTCTAACTTGCAGGTATTTGCGAAAGAGGCAAGGATTGTGCACACAATATACATTGTTGAGCTGAAGGACGAAAAGCTAGGAATATAATAAAACAATAAGGTGATGAATGTGGTAGTGATTGGCCTCGGCGAGGAGACCAATGATGTCAACGTATTCTACTTGATTGTTGGTGTTTGAGCCAAAACATATGCCATTGGAGTGGAGCAGTTCATGTGAGCGGGTATAGAGGGCCCAAGTGGCCAAAGTGAGATTCTGTGTCCAATGGCTAGCACCGTCAGTGTAACCGATGTGGTAGGTCAATGGAGGATGCATCTTTCAATAAAAAATATGGTAGATAAGACATGAGAAGTGGTGGCAAAAAAGAAGAGTAAAAACTATACAAATGTGTACAAAGAAAAATCCTAAGGTAGAATGGCTATGCTCATGTGTAAAACTTATTTAAGTACAACCCATTGACAGGTTCTTTGAGAGGATATCCTTCTAGAGAGGCCAGGATGTATGCACCTTTGGTGAGATAATGTTATACAATGTAGGGTCCATGCCATAATGATTCAAATTTTCCATGGCCAAGAGTATCGTGGGTGATATCGTAGGCTAGGACAAGATCTCCTTTGTTGAATGAATGAAGGTTGACATGGCAGTCAAAGGTGGATTTGGACCATTTTTTAGCTGCCTCGTTGTTCTGTAATGAAGATCGCCGATCTTCATCCAATGGCTCTAAGGTCAACAAGCACTACTCCATTGGAGAAGTGTCAGGTAATAGCTCGATGGCAGTGTGTAACGTGGGAATTTTACACTCGATAGGGAGGGTGGCTTCGATCCCATGGATGAGGTGGAATAGTGTAAAATCGATGGTAGTTTTGACTGCCGTTCAATAAGCCCATAATGTTGAAAACAACATATGATGCCAATTGGTCTTATGTTTGTTAACAGTACGTTGTAGCATGGTTTTGAGGACTTTGTTGACAGCTTCAACCTGCCCATTGGACTGAGGGTAGTATGGGGAGGAAAACTCATGGGAGAATCCTAACCTTAAGGAGAGTTATGTGAAGATATCGTTCTCAAAGTGTTTACTGTGATCAGATACTAACTGTAGTGAAATTCTGAATTGGGTAATGACATGGTTGAAGAAGAAACACACTGTTGTGTCAACAGTATTTTTGAAAGTGGGCAAGGCTTCGACCCATTTGGTAAAGTAATCCATTACCATGATGATGTACTTGTGTCCATTACTAGATGGAGGATTGCAAGTCATAAAGTCTATGCCCCATTTGTAGAAGGGGGCGGTAGTGATGACTGGATGTATAAGAACGAGTGGTGCTCGTGCTTTGTTTGCATAGAGCTAGCATTTTTCACATCACTTGATAGCGTGGATGTAGTCATGAAACAACGTGGGCCATAAGTACCCTGCTCGAATGATTTTTTGGGTGTTGGACATACCCGAGAGGTGGCCACCGCAAGCGCCACTATGGAAATCGTTCAAGACTCTGTCAGCTTCGTCGATGGTCAGACATCAATGAAGAATGGTGTCGACCCATCATCTGTACAAGATGTCACCGATGAGGAGGTATCGAGGGACCCAATGGAGAATGCACTGACGATCATCTCGAGAGAGATGAGACCCAAAATTTTGTGTCTGAAGGTAGATGAGAATGTCATCGTACCAAGGGTCATCAAAGGGGATGAAGAAGAGGTGTTCGTTGGGAAAATCCTTATTGATGGGTGAAGCTTTAGTGTCTGAGAGAAAAGACGTAATGAGTTCGGCGAGGATGAGCACTTTCTTGATTTTAGGAGTTCATAACTTGAGGTCGTATTCCTGAAGGATGACAATCCACCAGGCAAATTTTCCATTAATTTGTTGTCGACTAAGAAAATACTGCATGGGGTTGGAATCTGCTAGGACTTTGGTAGTTCGAAGCAGGATATAGTGTCACAACTTTTGGACTGCAAGGACAACCACGAGGGAGAGTTTCTCATCATGATTGTATTTTAGGGGTGGTCCTGAAATATTTTTACTGATGTAGTAAATGACATGTTCCCGCCCCTCATTCCCCAGTTGGACAAGGACTCCTTCTACTGAGACAACTGAGGCTGACAAGTAGAGGATGTAATCACGATCATAGTTTGGAGGACTAATCAAAGGGGCATTGGATATGGCCTCTTTCAAATCATCAAACACTGTTTGAGCATGTTCATCCCATCAAAATGGGATATCATGATGCAGTAAGCGAAGGAAACCATGCACATGAGTGGCATAATCTAGGACAAAGCGTCGTAAAAAGTTAGCTTTTCCTTGTAGGCTCTGCAGTTGGCATAAATTCCTAGGTGGTGGAATTTATGTGATAGCTTGGACCTTGAGGGGGTCCACCATGATGCCATGTTGGGAGACGATGAACCTGATAAGGTGTCCGATGGTGACACAAAATAGACACTTGAGGGGTTTCAAGAAGATATTGTATTGGTGACATCGTTGAAAAATGATGCGTAAGTCGTCTAAATGTTGAGTTCGTTTCTTGGATCGAGCAGTGAGGTAGTCCAAATAATCAAGGATGATGCAAGCAAGATCATGGAAAACATAAGTCATGGCACATTGAAACGTATCACTTGCATTCTTGAGTCCAAAAGGCATGACACAATAAGAAAAATTACTCCACGGGGTAGTAAAAGTTGTTTTATACTGATATGTTGGATGCATTTGGATTTGATTGTAGTTGGAGAACCCATCCATGAAGGAAAACGCCTCGTGGTTGGCACAGTCATCAATAATTTGGTCGATGAAAGGGTTTGGAAAGTTGTCCTTGGGACAAGCATGGTTGAGATCGCGAAAGTCGGTGCAGACGCAAATAATGCCCTATTTTTTGTTAACATGGATGGGGTTGGAAACCCATGAGGTATACGCAATGGGGTAAATGAACCCAACAACATGTAACTTGTCAATTTTGGATTTGATATATGTCGCTTTGGATGGGTGAAGGGGGCATTTTTTTTGACAAACTGGGGTGACATTTGGCCATGTGTCAATGTAATGTTTGACTATAGAAGGATCGAGACCGGGCATCTATGTATATGACCAGGCAAAAATATCCTGGTATTCTTGAAAGAGATCTTTGTAAGCTATGATTTCCTCAGGGGAGCATGTGGCACCAATGGTTATTTCTTCTACGATTCCTGGTTTGATGGAAATGTCGATTTTGATGGCGGGGGAGAAATTGGCCATGTTGCCTTCTTCAAAAGAATTTGGGGCAAGGATAGGGTTGTTGAACCAGTCTATATGCCCTGAAGGAATAAAATCCTTGGTTTTTATTGCACATATGGAGGCTTGGTTAGGAGGTTCAAAGGCTTCTTGTGAGAAAAAAAGCGCTCGATGATGGAGCACATTCCATGGGCAATCGGGGATAGTGAGTTCTTCCAGGATATCTTTGTCACAGTGGAAAATGCAAAAATACAGGGGATCCAGGGAGGTGACATGGACGATTTTCAAAGTGTAAGTGTCCTCAAGTGGTGAAGACATAGAGGAGATATCACATACAAGGTGTGATGGCTTGCTTAACATAAACCAAATGTCCAGACACTGTGGGTGATAAACTGTGGTAGGGGGTAATATTTCCTGTGGGAAATGAACTGGAGAATTGGGAGGATTTGGGGGAATATCCTCAGACAATCAATCTATGAACCATGGAGGGGTGGGAAGTGACTTAGGTTTAGGGGAGGTGATGTTGACAATATCTAAAGAGGGCAGGACCAGTGGTGAGGTGGTCGGATGTCGTTGAATAGGGGTTGAATGACGACCTCTGTATGAAACAATCAAAGGACAACAGTATGTAAAGTGAGAAAGTGATTCATAGAGAGCGCAAGGGCATCTCATTTGTTCGGGGACTGAGGAAGAGACATAATGAATGTCAGTGAAATGAGTACCAGAAAGTGGTGGTAGAGAGGGATCTTGCTGAAAAGTTTGGTTTACTGCTGTTAGCATCTGGCGAAACTGAGGTAGAGCTGGGAAATGATGAGTGTAGTGGCCATATTCTGAACAAATGGAACAAGTGAATTTGGTTCGCATCCCTTTACTGCCTGTAGTGGAGGACATTGTAGTAGTACTAGATGTACTTGGTGAAGTGGCGAGAAATGTGGTTGCTTGAGGGAGTTGGATCAAATTGCGTAACTCAGGAAGAGTAGGGAATCTATTAGTGGGGTGTCCCTATATTTCGCATAGTGCACAAGGAGGTTGAACTCAAGGAGGAAGTGGAGCTGTGGGATATTTCTTCTTCCGTTTGCTACCAACAATGGCAGTGGTGCTGATAGTTGGGGGTGAGGGTCATGCGACTGGAGCCTATACTGGAATATGCATCAGGATTCCCTCTTGCTGAGGAGGGAGAGATGGTTGAGGAACCATCGCGGGTGGGTGTAGATACCATACAGGGATGGAAAGCACCATTTTGGAAAGGGTAAGAATCGAGGCTACCTGAAATGATTGAACTCTAGGTGGGGGGTNTGGCGTAGTAGGGTTCTCAAGGAATTCGTGAGGTAATATTTCTTAAACTGGTGGAACATCAAGGTGTGGAGAGGCCTCAATGGGAGTAATGGTGTCTTCGGTGTCGATTCTAATAGAATATATGACACACACTTGTGTTGAAGGGTGTATGAGAGGTGGTGCTCCATGGTATGCCCCCAGCAAGGATGGGTCCTTGAAAATTACAGGGCTCATGTCAATGAGTGAATACGTATCTGAGCTAGTGTGGACAAGAGGCAAGTCGTTATCGATGTTGGCGGAGTGGTTAGGATCATAATGTGTAATTTGGTCGATGGTGACGATTTTCCTGTTGTGGGGGAATATCATCGTTCGAGACATAGAAGAGGCTAATGCCTTCATAGCGTACATGTAGCTACGTCCAAACAAGATGTTGTAATTGAGTGGGGCGTCCATAAATTCAATGTCAATAAGGATGGATTTTCCCCCGAGTTTGACAGGGACATTTTGGAAGATCCCTTCAAGGGAGGATGGTTGACCATCATAGGCTCTTAAGGTGGTGGTGGATGGTACTATCTCAGGGGAGACAAGTTTCTACCATACAATTTTGGACATTATGCATGTGGATTCACCTTCATCGATAATACACCGATGAACCGTGATGTTCTCAATCTTTACTGGTATCTGGAAATATACCAGAGCAGGGAGGCATGGTTCTTCACTATCTAGATCGAGTGTGATGAGTCTAGTATCTGCTGGGTTGATTGCCCCCAAGGTGGAAAGTAAGGATTTCTGCTGAGTTGGAAAGGTTTGGAGGACCTCCAATACAAACATGGTTGCAGAAGAATGTGCCAAGTCATTGACCATACTATAATTGTGTGTTTCCCTAGCTTGAGGGTTATTGACATTCTGTCGTAATGGAATGTGAGGTATATGAATGGTAGGTTCAATATTAGGGCATGGAATCATCAAGTGTTATCCAGTTGTTGCTAGATCCACTTCCAAGGTGGTTGGAGTAGATTCAGGGGGCGTTCTGTATTGATGGCTACGTGTTTGCAGAAGAATCTCTTCTTCACTAGTGAGGAGGATATTGCGATCTGTCGTATTTCCAAGATGGATGGGCCCTTGGTTTTGATAATTCCCCATTTGTGGTGGGGCGGTGTGTACCTCCTATTGGGTATTCATCACACCTTGGTGTGGAATAGGGTTTTGCAATACAACCAGGGGTGGTTGTTGCAAGTACTATTGTGGGGACTGCTGAGGGGTAGGTGACACTGGAGGATGTGGCACATTCATGGATTCTTTCATTCGTTTGAAGTCAGAAATTTGGGGGAAATTATGAGTATAATGTCCATAATCATTGAAAAGAGTGCAAGGAAAGTTCATCCTGAGGTTGTTGTTGTTCTTCTTCCCTTGGAGTTTGTTTTTATTGTCCCCTTGGGGGTTCTGGTTGCCCTCAGCTGGTTGATTTTGTTGGGGGTTGTTTCCGCTTGGTCCTGAGTTATTATTGTTTCAATTTTTTCCTTTCTTCTTGGCATTATTCGACTAATGGGTTGGATTTTTCATATTCAACTGTTCAAAGGTATGAAGTTGTTGAATGGGAGAGGGTTGAATAAAATTAACGCCAGCATGTGGTGTCCATGTGGAGGAGCCACGGGATATGGGGGACCAGGAAATGGAAAGTACAGATTGTTTTGTGGCAGCGATCCATAGGGCGCATAGGAAGGTGAAGCACTTTCACTAGTGCCCAGGTTATATAATGAGGTATAAGGGGAACCTGAACTTAGTTGAGAGGTCAGACGCATCATGGGTGCCAACGAGGGTCCACTCATGGGTGGGGTGGGGGAGCAACAAGATATGTTTGTTGGTAAGGGGGAGGAGGGTAATGATATGTCCCTCCATATGGTTGTGGATATTGAGGTGTGCCATACATATGTGGTGGTTTGTTGAACGGGTTGTGGTGTGTTGTGGTACCCATCAACCCATTTGCAATGTGAGACATTCTTGGTTTGTCCTGGCCAAATGGTACGAGTCTAGGTACATCAGGTAACACTGTGTATAAGTAACCTGACTGAGCATAAATAAGGTCGAATTGTTGGGCCTTGCTGATGGCTTCCTCTTTGGACTAAGGAAAAGTGGATTCTACATCCTTGGAAAGTATAGAGACGAGTGATTTTAGAAACCAATCGAGGCGTTGTTCTTTGGTGGTTTCTTCTTTACATAAAATATGTTGCTGACACCATTCGTGTATGTGGTCAGAAATATGCATAGTTGAGGTTTGTTTGCACTCAGAGAGACGTTCTAAACTAGTGTCATGATGAACTAGTAGTTGAAAAAAGGCCAAAAAGGCTTTGGCAAAGGATTCAAAAGTCACATGGGACCCTGATTTTTTGTCCACATACAATTTGGCTGATGGACCAGTGAGTGTTCTTTGAAATAAATTTAAGAAGATGGAATCATCCATGATGTTGTTTGAAGAGAACCATAGGAGGAACGTCATAACATGGTTGGTGGGATGTTTCCCTAGTTTTCCTTCAAATTTTGGAATATCTGAAGGTAGTTTGGTAGGCATATTGGGCCATGTGGGGTCATGTAAAATGGGATCATTTGTGAGTTTAGTCAAATCAGAAATTTTGAGAGATTCCAAGTAATAGGGGGATTTGGTGGAGGATTAGTTCCAACCATTGTGTGAGCAGGTAGTGGACCTGACCCTTGAGAGGGATTTGGTGGGGTTGTACTTCTCCTTTGAGAAGAATTTTTCCCTCTGCCTCCTTGTGAAGGAGAAATAGTGGATGGATGTCCTTGGGAATTGGACCCAAGAAAAGTGGAACCAATTAAAGTTGATCCCAAAATAGTAGCACTCACATGGGTATGAGAAGGTTGAGTCAGTGAGTTTCCAAGACTAGGGACTCCTCCTAGAATAGGAGGGAGGTTTTGCAAGCATCTGGAATGACAAGGATTAGGTGGGTCCCCTATGATGTCTGACTAGCAAAGTGAATGTGTGTAAATGGTGATGAGAGAAATAAATGAATAAGAGATTTGTATAATTTGGACCTTCACAAGATAATGTAACTCACAATTGCATGTAATTGAATGAGCATCATATATAAATCAACTGTAAAATAAGCAAACATGTGGGTAGGTGGATTTTGTCCATGTAGGGGAACAAATAAAAAAATGCTCATGTCCTAAAAGATGTATCGTCCTTCCTCTCAAATAATACGGGACCTTCCAAGAGCACTCAAGAGTGGGGTCTGAAGCTACCAGAAGAGGAACTAGTGAAGGATGAAATAATCAGTTATAATGAGGGGTAGAGGGTGCATATCCCGAAAGAGCTGGCGATATTTCCCAATAGCCGCACAAAACTTGATCAAGGTGCAATTGCAGCCCACAATTTCCACCTGGGTAGATGTCCTAAATTTGGTCACTAGGTACCTCAGTCAAAGTGTGACATTTAGATTTTTGGCTTCAGAAATGGGTCATGGGCTGGATCCCTTCCCAGAGTTAGGTGACTCAAGGGGGGACACACAGAACAACCAAACCTCGGCCTTCAACCCTTCACGGGTATCTCCCTGCCTTATGGTGTAGGAACACTTGACTTGGAGGATTTGAAAGTTCCCTATTTTTCAACATCTAATGTTTGAAAATGTGAGAGCCAGATAATGAGGGGTTATTTGGATGCCTACCTACGAGATCCTACCTAGACTAAAAAATTTTTTTGGCACCTCCTGTGGAGGAAAACTTAGTGAGTTTTTAGAAAAAAAATTAGATGTGGTGGGCTGAGATATTGGGGTGTGAACCAATCTCGTTTGAATTAAGTGGGTGTGGATAATTTCTTAAGAAATAATGGGAATTTTCAGAATTCCTTTGGAGAAAACCTACTTCAACCTCCAAAATTCAAGATGGAAATTATGTGTGTGAGGAGTGACTTTGTGTGTGAGCAAGTGAAAAATAGTGTGCCAAATTTTAATAAGTTAGGTGTAAATTTGCAACATGTGGACTTCCTGTGGTCCTTACGAATCTTTGTTACCTAGCTTACTAAGTGTCATTGGTACAACCTTGCAGAATTTTAAAATCCATAAAGAACTAGAATGTGAACATATGGGTCATTACCAATCCTTTAAACTCCCTAAATGTTGTTTACACTAAGAAATCTTGAAAAACTGTCCTAGATTGCAAGCATATGGGCATGTATGGGCCCATTACTTTGATCTTTAAACTTCCCTAGTGATGTAAACTAAGAAAGTAATATTAAGAAACTATCCTAAGTTTGCAACATGTGGGCATGTATGGGCCCTAACAACTTTAAGATGATTTCAAAAGAAACTAAGAGGAGCCCTAGGGGGGCTTTGTTCTCTCCTAAATATTTTAAGGGAGATGAAATGTCCCTTTAACCACCTTTTTGATTCTAAAGATCACTCTATGGTGTGAGAGAAGAGCATACTCAATGATCAAAGTTAATTTCTGGACCCAATGTAAGTGTTTTTATATGTGATAGCAATAATCTCAACTTAAATTTTACAAACCAAACAAACCATCCATGTGGCAACCAAAGAAAAAGGGGAGAATATTTGGTTCTTTTTACCCCCTAAGTGTCTATGATTAGCTAACCTTTCATATGGGAAATTATTCTAAGTGGAGTGCATGGGAATTACAAATTGCATGAAAGCAAGAATCTAAAGTCTAGGGGCCCTTAAATCATCACAAAAACCATTATAATTTTGAAAAGTTGGATATGTGCATGGGTTACAATTCTGATAGGTGTGTAGTGGGTGCATAGTGTGTAGAATGCGCAGAGAAAATAAGTTGGTGGGGTGCACAGTGCGATGAGTGCGTGTCTTTGGGCTGGAATATCCGTGCACTTTCTAATACATGTCAGAGGAATTTTTTTTGAGTGAAAGTCTCCTCCTCTAACTCAGAATTTCTCTTTTGACAGGTAAGGATGGGTCATTTTTGGTACCTGCAAGACAAATTGATTAAAAAGAAGTGCTCTCTAAGCCCAAATAAGGTGGAATTTGATACCTTTTCCTCAGTATGGTCGCCAATCTGTTGTGCCCGTTTTGTCACTTGGGTGAGCAAAACAATGACACTTGCATGCCTAGTTGGGCCTACTAGGCAAGACAGAAGTTTGTGAGTGGGTTAAACAAGCCAAACACATGTAATAAACAAACTAAAACAACTAAGAAATTAAAAACTAGAATGCATCAGAAACTTAGAACCATAAACAATCAACCAATGACCAATATAATGCTACCAATGGATAACTATATTAGCTGGAAAAACACCATAGAGAAAAATCAGGACTTATGGGTCCCCTCTTCCTCCTTGGGAGGGATCTTGAGTTCTCTAATGGAGAGATCTTCTTACAATGGAATAAAAATGGCAAATGATGAATAAAATCAATGCCTATTACCTCAAGAGGTGTGTTATTAGATAAATTCGTAAGTGTGGACACAAACCGATCTCCCTAGATCCACCTGGATCTAGAACAAAGCAAGACAGAACATGACTCTTTCCCTAGATTCTAACCATTGAATTAAATAGGAGGCAAGAACAAAGAACATACCTTATTATCGCTTCCTTTGGTCTTTGTTGCTCCCACTCCACTCCAATGCTCTCGTACAGTCAAGACCAAAACAATACAAACCAACCGAAGTGAAGAAAGTACAATCTATTCAACAATCAATCTATGTATATGATCAAGGAGTTATACAATAAAGTGGAAATAGCTTTATGGGAAAGGGACATATTACTGTATCATATTAATGGAAAGTAAAGATTACAACCTCAGCCTTGATGTTGCAAACTTCCTTTCGATGGCCCTTGGCTCCGACACACACACTTGCTCACTTGCATGAAGAAGATTAACTCCTTTGGATGAACTCACTGGAGTCTCTAAGCTACTGTAGCATCAGTCCTTCACACAATTCTTTCACCAATTCTCCAATGAATCTTTCTTAACCATTTCCATGAGACTTCCCTCAATATATAGGAGAGAATGAATTAGTTACTTGGATAAGAATGATCCCAAAATATCAGGGAATCCAGTACTAGGATAACCATTCGAATGCCATCTCATCCTTCTAGAAGATTCCCTTATAGAAGCATCGAGAATTCATCTTTTTCCTTGCTTTAGAAAGAGTTCGCACCCTAGAAGTTCAACAACAGTGTGAACTTCTTGCACCTTGGCTTAAGGCAGCTTGCGAGAATCATGCATTCTCGCAGGCAAATATACTAGCAGCCTGCGAACAGTCTTTAAAAATGAGTTTTCTGGAAAAGATGAAAATAACTTTTCTCAGGAGAAAGTTCTTATGAAGAGCCTAAGTACACCATCAGCAATACATCATCATGATGACCAAAATCATGGGTAACAGAATGCCCCCCAAAGTATGAGGTTGAAACTGGTGACAACCGATAGACTTTGTAAGCTGCATGTGTGTGTCGGGAACCAAGAGCACACCTAATCAGAAACCTGTGAACAACCAAGCATCTGCAGAATATCATTTATATTGATTCTGAGGTAGGAATTCCCATACTCAGATCACAGACTGATGACATTATAGACATGGGTCATGGCCACCAATCATACACTGTGGATCCATGCCGTCAAAATATAGCATAGCCACCGGAATACACTGTGGATCTATGCGAGAAATTTCAAATCAAGACGACATAGCCATGAGACATACACAGTGGATCTATGTGTTGCAAATTATACATACTCCATCGCAACCTGGATCACAAAAATGATATCCATGGTATTCAATCTCGTTGCCCAAAGTATGAATCTAACCATGTGATTAGATGTGTTGAAGTCGAACATGGTAGAAACCACTTGATTACCGGTCATTGATGAAACCGTTAACAAGTGCAAGGGAAATCACCATTGATGTCAATGACTCCCAAGGTACCATAGTACAATCCATCGAGTGTGAATTAATGATTTGAAGTCGAACATACGATGGAATCTTTCGATCAGGGGTCAATGATGCAAACCCACTGTCAAAAGCGAGGAAACCTGCCACTGAGGCATGCAAGCTCCAAGGTACCAAATAATTTCTAAGTCTTGATTCCGGATAATGAGCTGAAGTTGACAGAACAAAACTCGTCATAGGAGGGCCTTGATGTATCCCCCATCAATGACACGAAATGAGTAACAGATTTTGAAGATGAAACAGAGTATGATGTGAATTGGACTAGACATAGGGAAGGCCGACACAGAGAGAATGGATAACTGCAGATGGTCGACTCAATATAGGTTTCAGATGGACTTCTATTGAGCATATGAATGACACGACCAATGATTTGGTAGCATTGACTCAAAGACGACACATGAAATAACCTTGTAGCAGATCGAATGAGAGACAAATGGATTTCCCAAACCGGCTTCAAATGATGAATAGGGGGTGTCATGTTCAAGAGTGACACTTACTGCCAATCAATACGAAGATGAAAACATATCCCTTTCCCAAATTTTCCCCCACCATTTCTGGTGAGTACCTCTTTATTTTTACGCAAGCTTAAGGAGGCTAACATATGCTTGTTGATATAATCTCATCCTTCGGACAAGTCCCTCAGAGTATGTTTAACGAACCCTAAGAAGGAGTGGTTCGGTCCCATCAAGGGTCTGTCAATGTTTGTTTAACGAGTCCAGAGATAGAAAACTTGAAGGTTTTTCAAGATTATAGAGTTTGGAAAAACACTTAAAAGAGAACTCTCTCAGTTTCTTTTTCATAAAATAGTCTGGATGAGACCGAAAAAGAGATAAATTATCGCTCACCAGACGCTTACCTCAAATACTTTATCGAGCGTGAAAATAGCAAGGTTGCTCGGCTATCTTTTCATGTTTAGAGAGTCTGAAAAAAGCTTAAAGAGGACTCCAGGGGGGTTCCTTTTTTCGTATAACCTTGTTGAGTCCGAAAAAGTGATAAAAGTATGCTCAATCACGTTCTCATGTATTTTTGAGTGCAAGAACGAACAAAGACCATGCTCGATATGCCCCTAGCTTGAAAACTAGTGGCTTAGCTCCAGAATGATCATCAAAGGTTGGAGACATGCCCTCCAAGCTTCGATTCATTCACTGGCTCTGAGGTCGTCACCAATTTATCTAGGAGATGAGAAAAAGGAGAAGGGTGAATGAAGAGAAGGTTCAAGAGAGGTGACTGTTTCATTTTTTTAATGAGCTTGACACAGGAAAAGAACTATGCTCGTAACCTCTGTTTCATTTTTAGCAAGGTTTCCTCAGAGATGCAAAAAATATTCT